>VOQJ01011843.1:67755-88622 GCA_015052665.1 Apistogramma diplotaenia | reverse complement strand
GGGATTGGGAACAGCTGGGAAACATGGCAGGTGTAGACAATCACACAGACGAGACCGGGAGGAAGCAAAACTAAAAACAACGCACAGGGACTAAGACACTTTCAAAGTAAAACAGGAAACACATATCACGCAGGCTTAACAGACAGACGGCACAGAGGAACACAGAGCAAGCAGAAAACAGGGAAACATGAACACGGGGCAGAGGCACAGAGGAACACAAAATGCAGCACAGGACCTGGGGGGTACAGGAATCTGGGAGGACAAAACACGGGAAGCAACAACTAACAGAAACCAAAAAACCGAATAACAAACTCAAGACGCTGGGCAAAATGCCCAGGACATGACACACTGAGGCCCAACAAGCTCCTGGCATTGGTCACTGTGCCAGTACGAACATATGGCTCCCTAAATTCAAGAAAAGAATTACTGATCTTTGTTGAGTTTACAGATCAGATGATATGTCTCACGCTGACAGAACAGGTCACTGACTGGTCGCAGCATGGACACAGGATCACGGTAAGTTGTCCTATGAAAGCAGAATACTTTGGGCCCTCCTGCTTGCAGTGTGGGGGCTCTTGGATTGGGTTTGGCGTATTCTTTGGATGCTCACCTGGATTTGAATCAGAGAAGTTCAGAGAGTGGTTCTGGTGTAATGAGGAGCACTGCTGCTGGTGAAGCCACTCCTTTCAGGGAGTGCTGTTGCCATGGGGATATGTTACCAGTTTGAAAGAATGTCATGTTTAGTGCACGTGCCAAAGTGATACTCACATGAATGTCAAGACCCAAGCAGCATTGAACTGCACTGTTGAGGCTAATACAGTAAGTGTATGTGAAATAGATTTTTCACATATTTTAGGGTTTTCTACTTTTTTTTTCAATAAAGCAATTTTAATGAATCTGTGTCCCAGTTCAGTTTACAGTAGTTTCACTTAATTTTCCAGATTTTTTTTTCCCTACAGCTACAAAGCTTTATAAAATCTCTATAGGCTCCTCTGAGGGTTTTTCTTTTATCAATTTACTTATTCATTCATTTATTAATCTTGTTATTCATATGTATACATGCGCAACACAGTTAAACCAGAGCTGACAGGTGGGGAGAAGAGAAAAACAGGTATATCATCAAATGCTGCACTTGTAAGAAAACAGAAACAAAAAACAAAGAGCACCTGAAAAAACAAAAACAGAACAAAAATGGATGGATGAACAAACCACAAATCTTATTGCAGTGTGTGTGTATGTGTGTGTGTGTGTGTGTGTGTGAGAGAGAGAGAGAGAGAGAGAGATAGATTGATAGGATGTGAATGTCTGAGTCTTTGTCACAATACATACTCATTAATGAGGGTGAGAAGCTGCAAAACTGTCAGAGGCTGACAGAGAAAGACCCAGGAGACCCGGGCCATCCACTTCCCCCCGGAACAATGAACACCTGAAGCCAAAAATCTTGGTGCCAACAGCACCCGCAACCCAGAAGAGGAAGGAGGGAAGCCATAGATGGAAGATGAAGCTTCCACAGCCAAAAGGCAAGACCCCCAGAGAACCAGAAGCAATGGGCAGCCCACTCTGCCAGAGGCCAACCATCCCAGCAAGAGCTGAGAACAGGGCCAAAACGTCTGGCCACACACCCTGGAACCAACAAGTATCCACCTCAGCAGGGAAAGCAGCGACGTCCAGCGGAGAGAGAAAGGGAGGGGTAACCCCCAACCTTCACAACCATGTCACCCGAGGCTGAGGCTCAGCAAGCCCCTGGCCCAAGCACAGCCGTACACACACAGACCACAGCCAACCCGACATCTGAGCCACCAGCCGACACCAACCCGCCGCCACCACCACCCCAAGACTATCTCGACAGAAATGACATGTCTGTATTCTTGCTTCAACTGTTATCTGAAAAAGAAGAAGTCCAAAAGAAAGCTGGAGACTTTCGATAACACATGCTTAATGTTGTAATTTTTCAGTCCTGTGAGCTGCACAAATTAGATTGTATACACCGGCACCGGTAGCTGTTTAAACACTTAGTTTTTCATGGCACTGTATGTACTAACTATCTGCCCACTCCTTAGTTTTTACATATTTGACACATTTTAATATTACATGAAGATAAACCCGAGTTTAAGAACAACTTGACCTGGCTTCTCAAAAACCCTCATTCTGTTCTTTGAACCATTTAGAGATTGACTGGTGTGTTCAACACACACACGCACGCACACACACACACACACACACGCACGCACGCACGCACACACACGCACGCACGCACGCACGCACGCACGCACACACACACACACACACACACACACGCACTTGTCCCGGCCTTCTCCGCGTGTCTTGTTAACACCACGTCTGCAGAGCCTACTACAGAAACTGGGGTTCTGTGCTTTCCGTCGTCCCCACAGGCCTCAGCCATTGAAAATCTCAGCGCATCCAGCTGCAGTTCGGTGCCTCCCATCACAAACCACATGGTTTCTTAAAAAGGTCCAAGTTTCACGTGTGGTTACTGCTATTAGTCAACTGTCTCTTTGTGGGAGAGTCTCTAACTCTCTGGGCAACACAGTGGGTATGGACAGGCACTCCGCCAGGCAGACACACCACGCTGGGCTCGCTGAAGGTGTTGTGGCACAGGTGGCAACCCTTCTTTTCAGACACAAAGATGGGTTTCTTACACTCTTTCAACTGGAAGACAAACAAAAGTAAAAATGAAAGTTTTTCTTTAAAACACAAAACAAGGAGAGCATTTATTTGTGCAATAACTAGCTTAATATGGTCATGCGCTTCTCACCTTGTCATGCAGCAGTTGAAGGTTTTCGGAGTGTGCTAGCCCCAAAGCGATCTTGGACGTGCGGCAGGCGTGCATGCTGGCCCTGATGGCTCGACTCAGAAAGGGCCGCAGCAGCTGCAGCGACCAGCCTTCAGGTAGCATTTGCAGGACACGGACCGCGTCAAACACCTCACCGTGCCGATTTAGGAGGTCCACCGCCGCCATTTCCAACTCTCCGCTGACACCCGATTTCCCATGAGGGCTCCTGTCTAAATACACCCCCAGCAGCAGGTGAAAGAGCTGCTGTCTGTAAGCTGAATCCCGACTAGAAGACGCCCATATACAGAAGGCCTCGGCGGAGGGGAAGTCTCTGAGCTCGTGCACCAAAATGTGCAGTGCTTTGTCATGCTCCTCTAGTTTTCCATGTAGTGTTGCACGCTCTAGCAGCAGTTCTTTGCAGTTCTCAATTTTAGCTGAACAGAGGATAAGAACACAAAACATTATGAAAAACCTCCAAAACGATCTCCAGTTGCACAAACATCATTGGAACCTACTGATGACGACTGTTCAAACATCTCTACAGATTTTTAATGTAATTCTACAGGATAATAGAGACCAGTTAAAGACAAATCATTTTCCTCACCTAAAAGAAAGTGTACACGGTACAGGTCAGACTCCCTGAGCAGGGCTTGAAGCCTTTCCCTGGCTTTGGTCAGCTGCTCCTCTTCTTTCAGCGGCAGCAAAGACAAAACCCTCTCCAGGTACAGCATAGCCAGATGTGTGTGAAACTTCTCCTTCTGCAGCCACAAACATGAAAACAATTCAAATTAAATAAGCTTTGGAAGATGCACATTTATGGTTGAAAAACATTAAAAAGTCCTTAAAAACAGCTTTCTAAAATGACCATTTACAATAATTCATTACTATGGCCAAGGAAGTTTCTAGTATCCAATGTTGTGATGTTGGATAGGAAAAGAAAAAAAAAAAGGAAGGGGGGGGGGCATTGTGGGTCACACCTTCATAAACTCTGACATCCATAAGAAAGGATCTTATTCCCAAGTTACAGCAGTGGAGCACAGCAGTAATTCATGTCCGACTGTGGGTTTACTGAGCAGCTTTAAGTGTTAAATTAGATGTGAAAACATTTACACATTTCAGGCTTCAAGAACTCATTCAAGCATCAATCCATTTACACAAATACACAAGTTCCATATTAAAGGAACTGCTATGGAACTTTGCACGAAGGCAACAAAATGTTGGCAGCTCAGGACTGGAAAGGGAAGTCAGAGAGCGAACTAACCACTGAAGCCACCATGTCTCATGAACTGCTTCACCTAAAAGCTTTCATATTTAGAAAAGTGTTGAAATGCATTTTGCATCAATACAAAATTGATACTGAAGGGAATTTTCATTTTCACATTGCCTGTCTATTCTACTCAGTGCACACTATTACGTCTATTCTACTAGTGTCTGATAACTCAGAAGTTCCTGCCTACAAAATGCCACAACACACTACACACCCTTCAAAGCTACCCAAAACATGTTTACACTTTCTATTTTTATTCTTTTTACCCCCATGTAAGAGCAGAATTGTGTATTGTGCTGCTGAAATGCAAACAACCCACAACTGAATACTGTGCCTAAATATTTCCTCAGACAAACTTAGCTTTGTGTGTGAGCACAGTCTTGAACAGTGTTCATCAGATAGCTGATGTTTTTGTCTACGTGTTGTACCTGGACTCTTTTCTCCAGCACCAGGTGTTCCAAGTAGAGCATTAATGCCTGGCTGTGCTTGCCCAGGTAAGTGGTGACATCATCAGGGTTCAATTCTGGCTGGTCCTTACCGGTATGCCTCTTAGTAAAGATGTGCACACCTATCTATGAAGAGAAAAACAATAGGTTACCATTTTAGCTTGTGTAAAATGTCAGAAAGTGATGCAAATAATCTACACGATACATTCTAATGCAAAAGGATAAATACACTCTCAGTTGTATGCTGCTACACGAGATTCAGTAAGAACTAGAAAATGCTGGTGTGAGCTTTGGCTAGTAACAAAACTTCAAGTAAGACTAATAATAATAATAATAATTTGGCAGCAGAGTTACATTAGTAGTAACGTACGGTGGGATCCTTCCGCAGGGCCCAGTCTGCATACTTCCATACAAGGTCCAGATTGGATGAGGTGCAGAGAAAGTCCACAATGTACTCAAAAAGATCAGCTCTAGTATTGTCCTGCAGTTCCCCATCTGCCACACGTATCCACAACTGCCAGAAAGACGAAAAGTTAAATTCATAATCATATTGGTGCACATTCTTGTGAAGAGAAAAAAACCAAACAGGCCAACATACCTGAAGCGCTGCTGAATCCTGACCATTATAATGATAGAGCAGCCCCAGTGCAAAATATCTGAGAGAGAGAAAAAACCCGAATGAAGCCGAAGCCATCCTGGGGAATAACATTTTCTATATAAAGTAATTAAACTGCCTTGACTAAACTAAACACAGTATTAAAACTTTACCAGTGTGTTAATTAACAGCATGGGAGGAAGGAAGATTATTTATCCAACAAAGACCCATCTCAGTCCATCCCTCAAGTGAATTTTGCAACTGTAATAATTAAAGTTCTAATATTTCCCAGTCGTTCCCAAGGGTTATTTTTGCTGCCAACTGCTGCAATTTTAAGCATGATTTCATATGAAAAACATCAGGCTATTAATTTACTCTAATCACCAATCATACAGCAGTCAAATGGAGCTACAATTAATGCTGAGAGACCATAAGGTCTCGGTCTGATTTTTAAGAGTTTTGCAAATTTCACAGATTTTTTTAGCTCATGTTAGCATAACAGACTGTAAGAGCATACACACTTGTGATATTTCTCCAGCCACGGGACACTGTCTGTTAGCAAACAGGCATTGTCTGAAGCCAGGAGGTCTAAAAGGCTCTCGTGGTCCTGTTCAGCATACAGCTTTAGCAGTGCTGTGTCCACATCCTCCCTACAGCCGTTCACCACCTCTGTGCTTCGTACCTGCATGTACAGATGATGAATAACATTAGCACAAGACAAGAGACCTAGTGTCAAACCTGGGTGTAATTCAAAAGATCTGAATCCAGTTACCTCCCCTAAATAACTTATGAGGAACCTCTTGCATCGCAGCACTTTTCCTTGGTCACCTTGTGCCAGATGGTTGAGATCTGCAAACTCGTGGAGAGGAGGGTGGCACCGCGTGAATGAAGAGGAAGCTGGTAGCAGTAACGGGCAGAGAGATATCAGCTCCCGCACATCCAGCTGACCCTTCCTGAAAATATAAGAGTAAAATCATACAAACACTCTTTTTTAAACAGGCATTAGTTACACCTTTGACTATAAATCAAATGGCAGGGGAGGGGAAAAAGCAAAGATTATCAAAGATAAATCTGTCAGATTAGTTCTCCTACAGCTCTCCTAATCAGCTCGATGCTGTGCCAAGAATAACGGGGATGTAATTTATTTATTTATTTTTTAATGTGAAATACTTAGGCTTTTATTTTTATAATATAATAACAGTCTGGCATCCATGCATTCCATACATCACACTGCCTCCACCATGTCTGACAGATGTGGTTTGCTTCTAATTGTGACCGTTTCAGTCTTCAGATTTTTCTCTCCCCATCACTCTGGTACAAGCTCACCTTGGTTTTATGTGTCCAAAATTTTTTTTCTTAACTGGGTCGGTTCTTTTACACATTCTAATCTGGCCTTCATGTTCTGGAGTGTAACCAGTGGTTTGCACATCATTGTAAAACCTCTATTTCCATTCATAAAGGCATCTATTGATTGTAGCCCAGTCCACTAGTATCTTTTTAGTTCCTACTCAGCCGTGCTTCCAAGCGAGCCAAAAATGTGAATGCATGCCACTCACTGGCCAGGCAGTGATGTCACTAGATGAGTCACGAGAGCAACTCCTTCACAAGAAGGAAACCAGGGCGGGGTGGGGTGGGGGTGGGGATGTTAATGTATAATAAAAATGGCTGTAATACCTAGACATTTATTGCAATACTTTTGGCAAAAAGGATTATAAATTGGATTATAAAGCTGAAAGTCTGCCCTGAAATCACATCTTAATTCACTGATTTATCACAGAGACAAAACTAGAAAATGTGTCATTGTTCAGAAACTTATGGATCTAATTGTATTCAACAAAAACAGAGCCATTAAAAAGGATTCTTGGATAAAACATTATAGCGCCATACTCATGAATGTCAATAAAATAGTTTGATGGCTTGAGGGTTAACCAGACCTGACCCAGACTCTTACCGGAAATGTTCTTTCGCTTCCAGAAACTGAAGCTGTCCAAACTGTATGAATCCAGCCTGCTGGAGGATTCTTTTGTGCAAATTCTGCAGAAGTAGAAAGTGACACAGTACAGAAGTGAGACTAGTTTGCAGTTTCCAAAAATATTCTCAATAATGTAACTCAGCAAGATTAATTCATTTCATTTACATTATCCAAGTGGAATTATCATATTGTGAGTTGCAATTAGTGGCAGCAGTGACATCATGTGGCCAACATGTCATCTTTGTAAACAGAGTTACCTGAAACTTGTCTTTGGGAATATTTCTCTGCGCTCCCTCTGTGAGGATGAGCGCCTCCTCCACTCTGTGACTGACCAGTAAGTCTTGGATCTGTCTCTCCAGTGGCAGAGGCACCAGGACGTACACAGCCTTAGTGGAAGCCAAAATGACCTTTCCTAAAAAAAATAAAATAAAAAAAAAAAAACACAGCGGGTCAGACCGATTTATCCTCACATAACAGCTCTATAAATAGACGGCTTTGTGTGTGTGTGTGTGTGTGTGTGTGTGTCCGATGATTGCAGTCAAACCAGGTATAACAGAGCACACTGAAATCTGAGCTGAAGTTTCCAGCTTCAGCTTGGTTCAGTTTCAAGCACATGCTGTAGTGTTTAGCACTTGAAATCTTCACCAGTCAATAAGTTGTTACTTCAGAGCTTTTATTTTTTAAAGCTACGTGGAATAATTGTTTTATTTTAAACACAGAACTGAAAAATGCTCTGTAACAGGAAACGGTCGATAGTGCTTCAGATCCCATGACCCGAGTGCACAGCGCCACACAGACACTTTCTGATAAAAGGTTTTAGTTTCTTAGTCCAGCCAGCCAAAGCATTAACTCTTTAGACTATTTGTTAACCCTTTCCTGTTTTCCAAATTCGCTTTTCAGGGAACTCTGTGCACCAGGAGCGTACTTGTTAGTTAAAAATAAACCCTGTGGAAATGAAATGGTATTTACTTGGATAATAATTCCCATTTGTTATATCTTTTGATAAATAGGTGGTTTTATTAGACATCACAGCTTAAAAGAAGAAGCATGCAAATAAGCAAAATGTCAAGATACCTTCAAAGTCCTGGAGAATGTGGCCATCCCTGAATGAAAGGGTCTGTTTTAGTTGTTGGTCCAACATGCTGTGGATGGTGATGAAGCTCTCGTCCAACGCCACCACATACGGAAAACACACAGCAGCACCAATCACGCTCTCTGACCACTTTACTGGAGCTCGCTGAGATACCCCCTCTGCATTGGCAAACATTCCTGGAGATGGGATGTGGACAAGTAGCGTTAGAAATCCACATGAACATGTCAAGCGAACATTTGCTTAATTAAGCCACAGAACATGAAAAACGTGAATCTCACTGGAAAAAAAAGCTGACACACACGTGCTGTAAAAGTCAATGAATCCAGTCTGATAATTCAAAAACAACCAATTAAACATTACATTACAAAGACAGTTATGTTCGAGATGAGAGAACAACCGGTATGAATTCACCCCCCATTGAACAATCACTTCTCTGGAAAATAACCAGCAATCCTGAGAGATGCCTCAGACCTTACACCTGTTAATAGCAAGAAGGTCTAGATTTTATTGATTTATTTTTAATACTGTCTGTTCTGGGTTTTTCCATCTTAAAAATCATAGCATCCAAAAACTATCCTTCCATCACTGCGGTGACTTTTCTGCACCAACTTACCCAGACCCCCGGGTGCTGCTAAGAGGAACTCCTCCCTGCCAATCCTCTTTACAATGGGTCTCCTCTCCTCGCTGTTGTAAGGGAAAAGGTCTTGGGAGGCTCCCGTGTTGTAGTTCAGGATCATGTACTGTGTCGTAAGAGCCAGGCACAAGAAGTAACCGTCAAGGCTGACAGCACAGGGCTGCTCGGGGGTGGTTACCTCTTTGACCAGCTGCACCCTGTCCTCATACACCATGTAAATCTGCACTGTCCGCCGCTTGGAGGACAGCACGCCCATTTCCACACAGAACGGATCAGCGTTCAGCGGGTTCTCGTTAACGCAAAACGATATTACACCTCTGATCTTGGCTCCACCTCCAGCCGCCGAGGGGACCGTTTCCAGTGTCACCATGTCGACGAGGAACACTATCCCTTCGCAAAGCACTATGAGACGCTCCAGAGCAGAAGCGGCCCGCAGCTCAGCAACGGGTTTCTTGAGGCCCAGATATTTGTGCAGCAGCTTCTGAGCCGAGTAACTCAGCTTCCCTTTGGAGGATGCGACCTCATCCAGCAGAAAGTGGTGGATGAAGCAGTCGTTGGTGCCCACGTACAAGTGCTTCCCACAGCATTCAATGCATTCGATGTTAATGCGAGCTTTCTCGCCCATGAGGAGGTCTCGCTCCACAGCGGGGACTAGCTCAAAAGCCTTCACGCTCATCTTGGCCAAGGCATCTACACTAGAAGACAAAACAAGCAGGTGTCAAAATTACAGACAAATGTAAATAATCAATGTGGAAAGCAAACTGCATAATATTTTGCCGTGACACATTATTCATTCACAGCATATACTTGGTGCATCATGTATTCATAAACTCTGTACATTAAGTCTTACATATGTGATGTGTGTGAGGTTGTGAGTGTAAAGTGCTATGTGTTCTTCAGGAGGCAAGTGGTTGATTTAAAAGACCTATGTCCACGAGGTCTGCATAGTGGCTGAAAGAATGAGATTGCGGATACGAGCGGCAGAAACAAGGTTCCTTCGAAGAGTGGTTGTTCTCTCCCTTAGAGATAGGCTGAGGAGCTTGGTCATTTGGGATGGACTCGGGATTAGAGCAGGACACCTCATAGGGTGTTGCATGCATGTCCTACTTTAAACGAGGCCCCAGAGCAAACCTAAGACACACTACAGAGATTACATCTCTCAGCTGGCTTGGGAACACCTCGGTATCCCTTCTCCAGATGAGCTGAAGGAGGTAGCCGGGGAAAAGGAGTTTTGGGCTTCTCTGCTTTGACTGCTGCCCCTACAACTTGGACCTGAATAAGCAGCGATGGATGGAAGGAAGGAAGATATAATTTAGAATATTTTAAGACTGACATTTGTTGAAAGAAATCTCCCTGACATTACAGCTGACTGCAAGCTGCTGGTGTTTATATATAAGAAATGTGGCTTTAAACTAGTGTGGCACTAAAGTTTAAATGTGTTCTGACACATATGGGTAGAACCACCTTTATATCACCAGCACAACTTCAGTGTGTCCTGTTACACTAACTTAGCTCAGTTGCCATCATTTTATCGTGTAGTTTATTCATTTAGCAAAAATCTCCTGTTCTGTGTTTAGGTGAGTTTTATATTCATGTTTGACTCAGCAGAGATTGCTTTCCACACACTCTTATGCTCAGAAGAAGCTAATTAGCACTAGCCAACTTCTCAAATTCAGAGGCTAACGACAAGAGAGAAGAAAAATCACTATTGACGCCGACTGTCTGAAGTTCGAATACTCGCCTGAATTATATATATTAGTCATGTGAGTGTGAGGAAATCGTGGCCAGTTTTTAAGCAGGTAGGTTGTTTCAATATCCCTTAGCTCAGCTAAAGTCATCTTTCGGCTAAAGTTAGCTTCCACACATTTCCCCTGCTATGCTAATGCTAGCAAGCTAACATAAAGCTAGGCTAGATTTCCACTGTGGCTAAAGCCGTGAGCTTATAACCCTCTCACGGGGTGTCCATTCAAGGAAAAGGCACCTATTTTCCAGTCAGTCAACCTCCCCTTCACTGACATGATGCTCTGCGTACCCACACCCTGCCCAAGTTTCACCCCGAGCTGTTGGCGTAGCCAGCACACCTACCTATCAATGCAGACGAGCGCTCAAGACCGCAGGCCGGGTCACTACAGGCAAGGAAGCCTCAGTGCTCCGAAAACAAGGACATGTACTCGCACCTAAACGTCAACACAGCCATGCTGCTCGGGGTCACTACCGCACCGACAGCCGGATAATATGAGCTGAATGGTGGTCAGCGAGTTCCTCCTCATCCAGGGTGAAACGCCGCCCATTTACATTGAACCCCTGCTGGTTGCAGGTGATCCAGCGGTGCGTTCAAGAGCATTACGAGTTTCTCAACACGATTCAAACTTATCTTGAATCAGCTAGTGCATTGAGTGCCCACTAACTAAAAACAGATCTGGAGCAGCGTTATTGTCAGGCATAGGCATAAGCATGGTATTTTTTTTTTTACCTCCTGACATGTAAAATACTTAAGCTAAAAACAAAATTTTCAATATTTTTTAATAGTTAGCAAATAATCTCTATTCTAGATGATGCTTGTGTGTAGCTAGTGTTGTACAATTACAAGAGCGCCATACTTTTCTGCCTCTCCTGACTTCCCCATGCTCTCGGCATGAAGCCATACTGCTGCTCACTGACTGTCACCTCTCTTCTTAACAACACTATACTGTGAAAAGTGTTCGCTCATCTGCCTTCACATTCATAGGAATGTCAGGGACATCCCATTCTTATCCTTAAGGTTTAATATGATGTTGGCCCACCCTTTACAACTATAACAGCTTCAACTCTTCTGGGAAGGCTTTTTGACTGTTCTTTCAGAAACCCATTTGTGAGGTCAGGCACAATCATAATCCCACAATGCAGTCACACAAGTACTGTTCTGCTGGCAACGACCAAACCCAGACTTGTTTGTTGGATTGCCAGATGGAGAAGCATGATTCCTCACTCCAGAGAACACATCTCCACTGCTCTAGAGTCCAGTAGTGGTTTGCTTTACATCACTGCATCTGACGCTTTGCATTGTGCTTGGTGATATAAGGCTTGAATGCAGCTGCTCAGCCATATAAACTCATTCCATGAAGACCCAGTGTTCTTGAACAAATCTGAAGGCCACATAAAGTTGGCGACCTCTGTGCACTATGCCCACTCTGCGGTTTTAAATGACGATCACATCTTTGCTGAATTCTTTCAAAATTGTTTGTAGAAGCAGTCTGATAGTGGCTATGGAAGTGATTGGAATACCTGATTTAAATTATTTGGATGGGTGAGTGAATACTGTTGGCAGTATAGTGCAGCTTCAGCAACTCTTTCCCATAACTTCATGGCATGGTTCATCAGCTTTCTCCCACTGTAGGTTAGAGGGTGAAAGCTGATTATCATTACCATAACAAACTGTTTAGGAAAAAATAACATTTACATTTATTTGTTTATTCTGGTATATATTTTTTATCATGCATCTTAATCTTCACAATGGTGAAAAGTTGTTACTATGGCTAAAGCCTAGTAGTTTAATGAGTAACACAAAGCACAAACAAAACATCAGTGGACTCTGCCCTAACTTGAACTTTTAGTGGCAGCAAGCAATACATTTTATTTCCCTGACTGGTGATTTGGTGAAAATAGAATGCGAATTTTTAAAAGGAAAATTGACATGTCATTATTGATATATATGAGAGCTAAACAGCACCTCAGAAAATTGTACAAATTTGATCTGATCTTAAAAAGTAGTAGTTGTCCCTGAACGCAACTCGGCCGGTTTTCACCCAAGATGCACCTGTCCAACTGAACCGTCTGAGAAAAGCCATTTTGTTGTGCTAGCTAGCTTCATGGTGAAAAAAGGCAGCAGTAATATGGGTTTGTTATGTCAACGCTAACTATGCCGCTTTCGGGGGTTTGTTTACTGTCGCAAAATACAGTAATTAAACTCGGGGAAGCCTGTAAGAAGTGAACAGGGACAGGGAATAGCCTGTAAAGCTGCAGCTTCTGGGGAGAAGACGCAAACTGCTCGCTGAAGTGTGCTGCAGGTTCAGATAACATACTGTTAGCTAGCAGTGTGTTTACTTAGCTGGATGTAGTTATGTTTTCGGATTCATTAACCTCCCGTTAAGTCACTTTTTTTTTTTTGCCTGTGAATGTGTTTTAAATAGACTAGCGAGTGCCTGTGCTGTCAACCAAAGACAAGTAGCTCTAAAAAAGAGGGAATAAAGAGGTAGTGCCGCTGACAGCGAATAAAAGCAGCCCCAGCAGTAAGTTAGCAAAACACTTGAACCATACAGCGTTAAGCCAAAGCGCTAATCTGATAATGGCAGAGGACACCCGACAGGACAAGAGGGCCAGCTTCACTACTATAACGGAGCACAGCGCCAACGGGATGGCCAGGACTTCTGCTGTGGCCTCAGGCAAAACCGGCACGTCAAAGAAACTAGTGATCAAAAATTTCAAAGGTACTGTCACTGAGCCTTTTCTTATGCGTTACCATGCGTAACTATAGCAGCTACACAGAGCCACCACAGCACTACAGTGGATGCAGCTTTAAGACCATACCTTAAAAGAAAAGAAGGACCTGCTGCCCTTACTGCCCTGATCAACCCTCCACCTGTCACCTCTAACCGGGGCTTGCTCCTAATACACAGTTGTATGTTCAGCATTTGCTGAACATTTGTTTGTGTCTAATCCTCCGATTTTTATCGGCAGCCATGGGTATTAGAGTTGCCTGTCCCAGCACCTATCGGACGAAATAAAACATGATGATGTATGTTTAAAATAACTTATCATTGAACTGGTTGATTACCTAAAAAAGGATACTGTTTTTGTCTGTCCATTTTTTCAAACCACAAAGGAAAATATCAGTCTTTGTTTTAGTTCAATAAGTGGTTTACTTGTTTTAAGTCAAGTTCTGTTGCAGGTTGGTGCTTGGATTGAGAAGTTGCACCACTTCGCTAATAAGCCGGAGACTACTTAGTAAAAATTAGTTACTTTGACATTTTTATAAATTAACCTTTGTGCTTTCCTGATGTTTAATATCAAGGATTTAATTCTCAGAGTACAAATTAAACATTTTAATGACTGTAAGAATCAAAGTGTGATTTAAACATACTTTTATTTTTTAGATTTTATTTGTGCAAAAAATAAAAAATCTGTTAAATAAAATAAAAGTCCAAATTAAAAATTTGACTCATAAAGACTCATAAATGGAATGAATTTGCTTTGTTCAGTTTCCAACAAGAGAAATGTTTATTTTCCAGCATAGTTGTGAGTCAAAAGTGTGTGGAAAGACAAACTCTTTAGGTTATTGTCAGTTATCCCAATACTGATCCTTATAGTGAGATGACTTCATGAATACAAGAAAGCTAAGTATAGAAGCTGGTGTGAAGTTGTATAAAAGCTTTCTTAAGAAATGACATTGTAGAAACATTTTTATTTCTTCAGCATGCGACAAAAAGCTTTGGAAACGTCACTGAACATTTATCCATCGGGTTTTATGGTTTTCAGACTTAAACATGGTAATAACTGATCTACATCTTAATGTGCACGTATTTAAGTTCTATAAATGAGTCTTGTTGCTGTCTTTTTGTAAACAGATAGGCCAAAACTAGCAGAGAACTACACAGAGGACACGTGGCTGAAGCTGCGAGATGCAGTGGGTGCCATCCAGAACAGCACCTCCATCAAGTACAACCTGGAGGAGCTTTATCAGGTTTAGTGTCTTTTAAAACACAAAACCAAAGCTGCAGTTGTTTTTTTTTTCTCATGTGTTGCATTGCTGGGCCTTAAAAACATTGGTACAGAACAACTGAACATGTCACGCTTGGATGCTTTGCAGTTTGACATTTTTAACACTTTGAAGCCACAGAAGATTAAACGGGTTTGAAGCTGCTAACAGCGGAGGGTTAAAATTAACTTGTAAAGTCGTATTTAATATGTATTTTCCATCATGTACAGAATGTCTGCTGATTTGTTTGCTTTCAAATTTGTTTACATTAATAGCATTAATAATATTAATGACATTATTGTTCCCAGAATCACCTCTCTGGTCTATAAACTTTAGGAATGATGTGAAAATGTGTGTTTCCTGTGTTTTCTGGTTCTTCTCCGTGTCGATGATGTACTTGGTTTCTGCTGCACTTGAAGGCGGTGGAGAACCTGTGCTCTTATAAAGTCTCCCCCACTCTGTACAAGCAGCTACGGCAAGTCTGTGAAGATCATGTGCAGGCTCAAATCCACCAGTTTAGAGAATATCCTTTTCATGTGCACAGCCATGCCAGGCAAGTAATGTGCTAAACTTGCTGAAACATTAGCTGGAAACTCTGTCTGCTTTACTAGAAACCAAAATGTGATTCTCAGTTAAATGTGGAATTGACTCCTGTCTGTGTATATAGTACATGCATTGATTGACAGTAGGGGGACGTGATAATTACAATTTTCTCAGTATAGGAGCTGAACATTTAAATTGGCTCTGCTCTATGAGGGTAAAATCTGTAACCAGACACCCGTATCCTGCTGTTGATCAGCTGCGTGCAGCCAAGAGCCAAGTATTGCTTATGTAGTAATTTGATTGCGATCTGCTAGAGAGCAGTGGAAGATGAAGCAGCGCTCCATTATAGTCATAAATCTGTAGTTTGGAGCCTGAGGTAAGTTTTGCTTGGAGTGTATTGGTAGCTTTACTCTTCTTTTAATTTCTGCGGTCTGCTGGCAGACACAAGGTGATGCTGTAGTCTTTTGTCATGGGCTGCTTAATGTATAACAAGTTTGACACGTACACCGTATGTCTTTACATTTATATGGATGATTTAATTTAATAATCATATTTAATAGAACTCATTGAGTAGCTTTTTGCAGGTTGTTCATTTAAGCAATAAGATGTTAGACCAAGGTGTTTTAACATGCTTTCCTATTACAAGAGATGATGATGATTCAGAACTGCCATTTAATGACATGCTTCAATAGAAGATTTTCTCCTTAATTTGGAGCTCACAGAGTCTTTGGACAACCTTTCCTTCCTGAAGCGAATGAATCGCTGCTGGCAGGACCACTGTAGGCAAACTGTAAGTGTGCAAAAGCAATGCATTTAAATCTGTTCAGCTCAAAGGTTAGTGGACTCTTTAGAGTGTAAGTCTAATGTTCTCTCTGTAGATTATGATTCGGAGCATCTTTCTCTTCCTGGATCGTACCTATGTGCTTCAGAACTCTCTACTCCCCTCCATCTGGTAAAACTATAGATTATGCAAGTTTCTGTGTCTGTAGAGATGTTCCCAGGAAGCTGATGTTACATATTGCATATTGCAGGGACACTGGTTTGGAGCTGTTTCGCACCCACATTGTGAGCGATAGTGCTGTTCAGAAGCGGACCGTGGAGGGCATTTTGGAGCAGATTGAACTGGAGCGAAATGGAGAGACTGTAGACCGCAGTCTGCTTCGGAGCCTGCTGGGCATGCTGTCAGACCTGCAGGTACGTGATCACGTCTTCATCACATCAGCACAGTGTATGCCCGTTTCTCCATCCTGACTGTCTCAACCTTTTTTAGGTTTACAAAGACTCCTTTGAGGAGAGATTTTTGGCTGAGACCAATCGTCTGTATGCAGCAGAGGGACAGCGTCTGATGCAGGAGAGAGATGTGAGTGAGACTATCAGTGGATCTTTGTGCCGTGTGATCATAAATTCATCAGCAATACTGAGTGCGTGTTTATACATGTCCAGGTACCCGAGTACCTGCACCATGTGGCTCGTCGGTTGGAGGAGGAGAATGATCGAATCGTGAGCTACCTCGACCAGAGCACTCAGTAATGTTTTTTAATTATTAGTAGTAGTATTATTATATCATGGTATGTCACTCCACATCAGACAGACATCAGCTATACCAGATGTCCTGTACAGGGGTGGCTAGAGATTAAGGATGATAAAATTGTCTCACCATTTTTTTAAAATAACAGCCTGTGCAACATTCAGAAAGGAAAAAAACTGTTAATTACCATGTAGTGACAGAAAAACTGTTAAATGTGCCGTACTTTTGAGTTAGCGGGCAAATGGTGTATCAAAGTGTTAACCAGCTCTCTTATTGTAGTCACAAACTTTCACAGTACTGTGCAAGTTAACACTGAACAAAGGTTTAGGCGCAGGTTTACGATGTCAGACCCAATGTAATTGGGTTTTTGTTGTTTGTTTTTTTGTCATTTTCAACAAATACCCAGTGTAATCACAAAGTACAGAGCTTGTGCTTAGAAAAAAAAAAGTACACAATTTGGTCGGGTTACTCTTTAATGATTGTCTCCTTGTACTGCGTCTGAGTCTCACCCTGGAAGTCCCCTTCTGACCACATGCAGCCATGCATGTGCACTTTTACCTCTAACTTACACGAACATCAGCTTCTGTGTTGAAGTGAATCAGCTTTTATGGTAAAGGTTTATCACTGGCGATGACTGCTGGTTCACTGACTGCAGCCCACACACCAGACAGGATTTTTCAGTTCATTTTCCAGTGTCCACAGGGTTGTGCAGGTTCAGCTTGTCACTGTAACATCTTGACATGTCATAGAGATAATATTTGGTGCACATAACTTGAAGTTGTTTAGTCTCACCTGCACAACACTGCTTAGCATCTGCACCACTTGCTGGATTTGGTTCCCTTTAACCTCACCCTCCTCTGTAGATTTCAGTTTAAGTATCTTTTTTTTATTTGGGGGGCGGGGCAGTACGCATCTAAATAAGGCCTGAACTGGATTTCCACAGGAGACGATCCTGAAGGAGTCATTGGCTAAATTTATATGTATTGCTTTTTATAACAGAATTTCAGATGAAGACTTAATTTTGCTTTACAAGATAACATTTGTTATCAGAAGACTTTGTGCATGAATTTCTTCCTTTTCTTTGTTTATTTTTCTTATTTTGTCCTCTTTGTTTCACAGGAAACCTCTCATTAGCTGTGTTGAGAAACAGCTTTTAGGAGAACATATGACTGCAATACTGCAAAAGGGTATGTCTGCCACACAAACACACATTTGTGGGGTTTCCTTTAAACTGTGCCAGAGAAGAACTGATTTCTTAATATTTTTTGTTGACCTTTCCTGCCTGTAGAGCTGTATCCTATTTTCATGCATTTCATTTACATTTTGCAGTGTCTAAAAATCCAAATTCACACATGCATTGATGCGCAGTATGTTTGCGGCAGGTCTGAGCACTTTGATGGACGAGAATCGTGTGACTGAGCTCGCCCTGCTCTACCAGCTCTTCAGCAAAGTGAAGGGTGGACTTCCCACACTTCTGCAGTTTTGGAGGGATTACATCAAGGTACACACAAGAAGCAACGCATTTGTGCACAAACAACACCATTGCTATCAAATTAAATGTGTCCTGGTTTCGTTGTGTCTCAGAAATGTGTGTGTGCACTGTCTGTGGTTTCAGTCCTTTGGAGGCGAGATTGTCTGCACTCCAGAGAAAGATAAAGATATGGTACAAGACCTGCTGGACTTCAAAGACAAGATGGACAACGTAGCACAGAGCTGCTTTGCACGCAATGAGAGCTTCATTAATGCCATGAAGGAGGCGTTTGAAACTTTTATCAACAAGCGGCCCAACAAGCCCGCTGAGCTTATCGGTAGGTCAGGCCGTCTCGCAATGAATTCGTTTAAGTAATGCAGATTTTTAACAATGTTACATTAGTATAATACTGTCTTTGTACGCTTAAATTTACACAGCTCATTTTAATGTGGTTTTCATTAGTTCCAGCATGTCATAACAGCTTTCTTGCTTTCCGTGCAGCAAAATATGTGGATTCTAAGTTAAGAGCTGGGAACAAGGAGGCGACAGAGGAGGAGCTGGAGAGAATACTGGACAAGATAATGATAATATTCCGCTTCATACACGGTTAGTTATACTTATTGAATATGTCAGAGTGTTTTCGTCTCATTCAGTTAGTGTTAAGGGTGAATAGGAAGGTTGTTACTGTCTGATGAGACCTCTTAATTGGTTTTGTACATCCAGGAAAAGACGTGTTTGAAGCCTTTTATAAGAAGGACTTGGCCAAGCGTCTCCTGGTTGGCAAGAGTGCTTCTGTTGATGCTGAGAAGTCCATGCTCTCCAAGCTCAAACACGGTGAGTCTCTGCTCTAAGATCCTGTGTACTGTATAAACCGATAGCTTTAAATGATTGTACTGTAGACAAAGAGTCCACTTGTTTCAGCAGGCTTTGGCTGTGTGCAGTTAAACACAAAAATAATAAAACATAAAACCGTCACTTACTGTCTGATGACAGTTAAACCTTTTGTTACATTTTCAAAACAATAGCAGCCCCACAGAACAGGAAATCTTGAACTGGATTTCCATGATCCACGATCCAGATATCCTGGTACACTGGAAACCCTGAACAGCTGGCTGTTGCTCCCACATGCTGAGTCAGCAGAGTAGCTGGTTTTATCAGATTGGAAATGTTTTAAAGCGCTAAAATAATTCCCTGATCCATGCACTATATTCTAAAATTTGGTGCTTCTGAATTTGAACTGCAGAGAAGAGTTTTACATTACAGTGTTGTAGCAGCAGCAGCAGCAGCAGCAGCAGCAGCAGCAGCAGCAGCAGCCCTAAAGAAGAAGTTAGCAGTCCTGATACAGACTGTCATGGGTGTTAGTGGTTATGTGGTGTGAGTTGTAAGTTGTGAGAAGCAGCCAGCTGTAAAATTTGCCGTCTTGACTTCGTGCAGAATGTGGAGCGGCATTTACCAGTAAGCTCGAGGGGATGTTCAAGGACATGGAGCTGTCCAAAGACATCATGATCCAGTTCAAACAGGTGCCTGAAGTCTCTGTGCATGTAAATAAGCATAAATATTGTTGCCACATTTGAACTTTGTTCACGTATTCCATTGTAATTGTGTCCCTAAATGCATTTTTTATGCACCATTATAAAATGATTGTGCTATTTTAACTCAGTATATGCAGAACCAGAGCGAGCCAAGCAACATAGAACTGACTGTGAACATCCTCACTATGGGCTACTGGCCTTCATACACTCCCATGGAGGTCCACCTGCCCCCAGAGGTAAGCAGCTCTAGATTTGGCACACAGATACACTCGACTAGTGCAATGAAGCAAAAGATTTGCTAAATTTTGTGAAAAATAGAAACTGATCATCACACTATTTGCTCAAACCGTGCTTTCAAGAAATCGTGCTGTACATACCGTGCATTTAGTGTGCTCATTTTTTTAAGCAAAAAAATAAAATAAAACAACAACATGGTCACTTTTTTGAGAAAAATACTCTTTAAACAGAAATCTTGGTATGCTGTGTTGCCTTATGTTAGTATAGATTTCATCTAATCCCATTCAGCTGCATTAAAGACAATTTTTTTTAATGTTTTGATAGATGGTAAAACTGCAGGAGGTGTTCAAGCTCTTCTACCTGGGTAAGCACAGTGGAAGAAAGCTGCAGTGGCAGCCTACACTGGGCCATGCTGTACTAAAGGCAGAGTTTAAAGAGGTAAGGGCCCTTTAAGATGTAATGGAGCGTGGAAAAGGTGGACACACTGAGCTGAGAAAACACCTGAACTTAGTATGACTTTGATATCCTGCAGGGCAAGAAGGAGCTACAGGTCTCCCTGTTCCAGACACTGGTGCTCCTCATGTTTAATGAGGGAGAGGAGTTCAGCATGGAGGAGATTCGTGCTGCCACTGGCATTGGTAACTCATGTCTTTACACTGTATCCATTCTGTTCGGGGAGGGGCACCTGCTGTATCTCACGGCTGTTCTCTCACCCTGCACAGAGGAGGGAGAGCTCAGGCGTACGCTGCAGTCTCTGGCCTGCGGAAAAGCACGCGTCCTCAACAAGAACCCTCGAGGGAAAGACGTGGAGGACGGAGACCGTTTCAATTTCAACAATGATTTTAAACACAAACTGTTTCGCATCAAGATCAACCAGATCCAAATGAAGGAAACGGTAAAATGAACTTCATTTTTGTTAGCTTTCTTCTTCTTTTTTTTTTTTTTTTTCTTGCTACTTTATTTTCCTCCTGGCTTTTTTTTTTTCCTTCCAGGTAGGGGTGCTGGTGAGCACCACGGGGGG
>VOQJ01011843.1:41655-54165 GCA_015052665.1 Apistogramma diplotaenia | reverse complement strand
AAAAACTTTTTTTTTTTTTGGAAGGGGGGATTTTCTGGGGTGGTTTTTTTTTTTGTGGGGGGGGGGGGGGTTTGTACAGATATTTACAGATCAGGTGTCACAGTAAGATGCCACACAAATTATTTGTGCCAGCCCAAAAAAACAGTTCCTGTCAACCACAGAGGGGCACATCACAGGCAAAGCTTGTCATCAATATTGTCTCTTTCACCACCTTTTCACCTGTTCCTCAGCATCCAAATGCCATATGTTGCCATATCATTTCCTGATTGGTTGAAGTGGTGCATTTTTCCACCAATAGGAAAGGTGACCTTCCAGGCTTCAAATAGGCTAAACTTTATTAACAGAGTAGGCATTTTCCAGTCTTATGAACAAAAGCGCTTAAAGTGCATACCTAATACTACATTACTCTACAGTGCATTTCCCCTCATACACACTCATACCACTGCTTTGTCTGCAGCAGCTCTTACTTTCAATCTGTATTATGGGTTCAACTGCTTCATATTTTTCCCACAGCACGTTTTATCTTCCTTTGTAAAAATCAGCTCTCTGCTGCCTATACACTCATCCATATATGTGATTGGTCAGATGCTGCCAACACCACCCCCCTTTCATGTGAACATGCAGCAGAAACCCCAAGTATACTTAGCAAACTCATAACCAGCATCGTGTGACTGCTTTTCTCGGTTTTCAGTGGTCGGGTAAGTGAATCCACATAACAGAAAGATAACCTGGGTATGCAGAGCTTGCACTGTATTACGGGGTTCAGGACAACAGTAACATTCACCTGGTAAAATTCTGCCGAGCAGTGCTTCCATCAGCCAGAAGGATTTCTCTTCATCTTTTGTGACGATGAGTAGATACCCAGCGATGAAGTTCATCCCCTTAAGGCAAAGACACACAGCAAGGTTTCAAATGACTCCTGTAATCCTGCCTCAGCATGGAGTATCAGACAGAGGAGCTCTTTAATAAAGCATATAATGGACAGAGCAGTAAGTGCACACTGACTGGAAAGGAATTCAGGGGGAAAAACCCCACAGCATAATTAATGATACATAGGTTCTATTTATACTTCACAAGAGATGTAACCATCGGCACACCCTTGTTTGAATTGCAAACCACATTGCATATGTCCTGATGAATGAAATTTGGTTTTCAAATGATAATAATGACCATAGTGCACTGGCACAGACACAAACAGCCTTTCTCTGGGCACACAAGAATATTATTACTGATGAAGTAACCTCTGTAAGGCAAAAAATAATAATTCCTGTTTTGATTCACAGCTGCTCACTCAGGTTCACTTTATGCTGGAAGACACAAAAATAATTGACTGTACATTTCAACCCGCAGCACAATTCGAAGTAATGAATCAATGCAAAGAATCATCTCTGTTGAAACCGAAACTATCATCACAGAAGACGATTCTTTAGTTTCCCGAAAGGAATAATAGAAAATCAAAAGATATTGACCCAATAGTGACATTTTAATATTCCTGTAATATTATTCCAAATCCACTTTGGCTTTGATGTGGAGGAGCGGTGTATTACCTGGCAGTAGCCCACAGCTGGATTGTGGCTTCCATAGGCCAGCAGCACATTGTAGAGAGCTTTCTGCACGCATGGCTTTGTCGTCTTGCGGAAGTGGATGTTGTCTGGGAATGTTCTGTTCAAGTCTGAAAACAAGACAAAAGGACACTGATCATACACCAGCCCGCTGAGCCTCACCATGGATTGCGTAATGACTACGCTAACTGTGCCGGCATGCTATGCAGTGAGACCGTATTGCTGTCCCTGTGCACGTCGCTATTAAAATGTTCGAACACTTTTACTATATGAACTAAATTTATATATTTTAGCTGGTGTATATAATGCAGTGTTTTTTCAATCAACAGCTGTATGCGTGTAACGTATTCTTGTGCTGAGCGATCACAAAACTGCTGCGAAGAGACGCTAGGTGAGGCACGCAGTTCTCATGCCTCATGGCAGGGGGCGCTGGTGAGCCTAGCCTAGTTTGTATATGTGCTGATATGAAGTTGCCAATCAAATGTTGAATAAGGTACTCCGTAGGGTTCATATGTTTGTAAATCTGACTGTGATGACGTCAGTGCCTCACCAGCCATGAGCCTCGTCGCACGTCACTGCTGTGTCCTAAGTATTTGCATACATGCTGTGCATGAATGAAGTATAGATAAAAAGCAGGAAACTGTAAGCTTGCTTTTCCAGCCAGATTATATTAGTCTAAACATTAACTCGGATATTTGACGTGTGTGTCTATTACTCTCAAAAGGCCTTCCAGGCACTGCTCATCATGGCTTGTAACATCCCTAGAGTGAAACATAGTGGTGGTCTCATTATGATAATGAATAGGTACTCATATAGCACATTTCTAGTCAGTTGAAAAAGACATGCAGCCAAACACCAGAAAGCCTTGAAGAAAAGCCTGCCCTTGAGTCCGGATGTTGTGAGTTTGGGAAATGCTCAGTGAAGATAGAAATGGCTAAAATACTCCAATGCAGGTGTGGAAAGCCTATAGAGACTTACCCAAAAAGAAAACTGTAACTACTACTTTTGATTTAATTCAATCTAAGGGGAAATAAATGGTTAATCTAATATATTAATTTTGACCACTAAGAATTTAAATGATTAAGGTGCAGGTTATTGCTGAAGGCATGAGGCCTTCTGAGTGAGAAGCTGGTAACATGTTCACCTGTCTTGATCGTCTCCACAAGTTTAGGGTCGTGCTCGGCTCCTAGCAGCGACTGGTAATATCCTGGGTTCTTCTCCAGCTGGTCTTGAGCCCCACTCACTGCCATCCATATCAGACCACGGTGCTCATTAGGAATCCCTTTACGGACGTAACGCTTTACTAAAAGAGAGGGAAGCATTTGGGTTTGGTTTGGTTATATGACTTGCATTTACTCTGTGAGGATATTCTGCAGTGAGTTTAGTTTTCATACTCACATGTTATACTCTTCTGCACCTTCGTTTTGCCCTTCAGTAGTTTGGACCACTTAATGGATCGTCGTGTGAGCACAACTAGATACTCCGACATGAACTCCTCATATGACTCATAATCAAAGTCCTCTGACCGCTCAAAGCCATACGGATCCACACTGAGGAAGGAGGGCAAAGTTACAAACTACTTCAAAGAAACAAGCTATTGAATTGTTTCCACAGGCTGAGTAAAAACAATCTCAAACAGAACACATTTTTTAAACAATAGTGTGTTTATGTACCTGTGTGCTGTGATTCATTGAGCCTGAGCTTAGTAGACAAGGCTTTGTTTTTATTAATGTTGTGCTTTATAAATCCCATTAGCCAGGTCCCACAGTACATGGAGGTTGTGGCTGCAAGTGGCTCAACCAAATGGGTTAGGTAACACAATAATCTGCCTACAGATTAACTCAAGAGCAAAGTCACTGCTTGAAGAGGAAACGCCCCTACTCAACAGCAACACACAAGTCTGCTACATTTTAAATGCAATCGGATTTGCAGAATGAAAACACTTTACTGTGAAAAATACACACACACACACACACACACACGTGTGCAAACTATATGCAATGGTTAAGTTTCTCATCTAAAAGAGTGTCCATGTGCTGCTTTGTATTTTAGGTTCGAAAGCACCAATTCACATACAGTAAATGACTCTTAAGTAAGGACTTACAACATCTAAAAAGTAGCTACATCCAGTCAGTACCAACACCTGCATGAAAAATCCCTCTAACAGGGAGGTTCCAACACATACTGGGTTCATGAACAGCTTGGTGGAGCTTGAAATGAGCATAATAGGTTGCATTTAAGTACTAATGATTACAAACGTGAACAGCAATTACGTTCTCCAAATGACCACGAGTCCCAAGATTTTCAATTATATTACTCTGTAATACTACAGTACTCAGTAATTTAAAATATATATATTTCCGCAAATTTTGGGTGCAGATAAACTTTGGTGGGACGAAAAGCTAAACACAGACTCGGGTATCCCGATTTGCTGTAATACCGAAGCGCCTGAAAACACCGAGTAACGACCTGACCAAGCTAGTATTACGGTAACGGTCAGAAGCAGCTAACGAGGTCAAATTAACAATAAAGTAATAATATCTGGTGCGTAAATCACAAAGCAGAAAAGATACTTGACAACTCTTGAGCCCAGAATAATAATAACATTTCATTTGTTTGTTAGTTTTTCTTTCTTCTTCTTTGTTTTTTAAGTTTTCATCGGCTGTTAACAGTTTTTCAACGTTACCTGCCCACCCTGTCTTTAGCTGCTCCTCCGTAGGCGGCGGAGCGGCTCCCGTTGGTCGGCTTGCTCTTCTCCATTACCTCTTGTTCTGCTCCGATGATATTCCGTGTACGTGTCCGCCGTATTGTTTTCTCTCCAAAGAAAACAACTCACAAAGAATAAGAAAGCCAAAGTTGGGGTAAGTTAGGCTGAAGTCTGACTTTTTTTTCCATGTCTGCGAGCGGGGGGAAACGGGTCGGGACGCTGCTCTTCTCCCCCGGGGTTAGCATTGCTACGCCAGACCTAATAATAATAATAATAATAAATTAAGGAGTGAGAGCCATTCTTAGATTTCCCCACAAACTAACAAGTTGTTTCTCTGGGTATTTAATCGACTCTCCGTAGCTCGGACCGTGTTGAGAGAAAAAGCAGAGTTTGTCGTGAGTTTTATCGCCATCCACATGCACCTGTTGCTGTTTGCCGCAGGCTCCACAAAGTGCCGCTGTAACGAACACAGCGCTCAGTTTTCCTGCAATATCCCTGGTCTATCCCACTCGGCTCTCGGTAACTTCCACCCTTGTTGTCATGGAGGATCGTGGACATGTGACGTTTACCCCGGGACTCGGGCCTCAATCGTTCCTTAATGCTGCTTTCGAGGGATTCCGTAACATCCCACCTCAAAGCATTATGTTGCATTCACGAGACTCTGGGGACTAAGAAGTCGATCTGTAGAGAAGGACAAAGACGCAAATACAGCCTTAAAGGTTAAAGGAGTGGCTTTGCTCATTAGGTATTGCAAATTTGTAACTAATATTTGCTTTAACAGTTCTTCTGCACAGTTAGAGCTAATAAAAAAACTGATGATATTTTTTTCTCTGTACACATTCTATTTATACTTTTGTTGGTATTTTACTCACTTACAAACAACAAAACAACCAGTTTTTGCACTCTTGCAAAGCAACTGCCACGTCTTAATGAAAAGCACCAATGTGTCCCATTTCAAGTAAAGGCAGCATTAGCTGAAATACCTCTCCAAGCAAGGACACGCAACACAGGTGAATGCAGCCACGTGTTAATACCTGAGCATTGTTTTTTCTAAAATATGCTTGGAATTAAATTATCATATGCTGTCCTGGTGACAGCGGGTTAAATAAATAATCAGTTTATAATTTAGGTTCTTATGAAATTAATTTAAAACTGCACTTCACAGGTGTATCCTTTCCTCAGCGACGCTTGATCTTAAAAGCGTTTTATAAATTGAAGATTGTGTTATATTTTCAAAGGCTATTTTAAAATCCCTTGAAAAGCATCAGAAGAGCATAAACCTCATACCAGTTTGATTATGTGTCTGTCACTGTGATGTCAACTAAACACTCTTTATACCTGTAGTTGCTAGGAAGGATTTCTAAAATAGCACTAAGGTTGTTGTGCCGGTTTCTGTCAAAGGTGCTGAGTCATGATTATTTTTGTATTTGTGGCTAGCAAATACAACAACAAAGTACATGTAGTATTAGTCAGAATAGATTGACCCAGGCTGATAATGACATTTCTAACCAATACGGCAGTCAGGAGGATCAGAGTTTGTGTTGTAAGATTGAGTATTAATATAGACAAGTAATGGATGTACAGAAAAACCTTTGCACCGTATATACACTGTATACTGTCAGTGCTTCAAAACGGTTAGATTGCTCCAAAGTTGAGATGCTTTGGTTAGTTATTCTTCTATGAACAATAAAGAGCAAATCATTTAGAAAGACCTAAATGAAAATATGCGCCACTCTATGGTTAGCAGTAACCATGTGTATTTGCAGAACTTCAGTTCTTGTAAACAGCGTCTTCAGATATAGTGACAGGAAGAGTGAATTAAACAAGGCTAAACCACTGCATTTTCCGAGTAGACGCTGATGATTTTGAAACTCTCACGAGTGCGGTTGTTGACAGTAAAATTAAAAACCAAGTCAGTCTGTGTGAAAATGTGTTAATTCTTTTCTGTATGTCTTTATCAGTCTCTCACATCAGGGATTTTGGCCCACTCTACATTACAGCACTTCAGTTTATTGAAATTTGTGGTAATTATTCATACACAGCTCTCTTACGTCCTTCCACAGCATTTCAGTCAGATTGAGGTCTAGACTATTTTTTAGCACCTTTATTGTTTTATTTTTCAGCTATTACCGTTCTGTTGTAGATTTGCTGCTGTGCCTGGAATCATCCTGTTAAATGACTCAGTTTCTTACAGCATGCTCAGATGTAACTCTGCAAAAATAAATCTTGCTGCCTTGTTCTTTTTAGACAGAAGAGACTTTCTGCTGACAACCCTTCAAAACAAGCCGTACTTACTGTCATGAACTTTAACATTTAATAACTGAGGCCCGTGGAGTCTGTTATGGAGCTCTCTGGCTTATTTGCAGTTGCTCGGTCTGATCTTGGGTTGAATTTGCTGGGATGTTCACTCCTGGGAAGATTGTGGCAATATATTGACTTGAAACCAGCAAACTACAGAAACTTTTGCTTTTATAATGATGGCCACTCTCACTAGTGATCAGATAATCAAGTGCCTTTGATCAACAGCAGACATTAATGGGTTACTATAAACACTGTGCAGACCAAAAATTGCAAAATGATCCTGTTTCATTAGAAATTCCACTATATGTAGGATTAGTTATTTTATGAGTGGCTAGTGTGAAAATACCAAACTCCAAATGTAGAGTCAAGTTTCTAGAGTGCTGTAACAAGCAGGGAATGTTAAAAGCAGCTTGCATTAAAGGGGTGTTGCATGTAAAATATGTAGACAGGACACCGTCAAACTTGAACAGTGTGTACAGAACAAAGAATATATTAAATTAGCATATATTTTATTGAGCACATTTACAATGAATTCAGCCGAACCACAGCTTCTTGTTTAAAGACATACGAGACTAATGTCAGTGCTGTTTGTTTGTGCAGAACTCTGAACAAAACAATGGCAGCAACTGTTTTTTAACAACTCAACCTTGATTGGTGAGTCAGTAAAAATGTTAGTAATCTTGGTAAATGACAATGTATGTGGCAATATATGATCAATATTACTCAAAAATGCAATGGGAATAGACTCATTAGCTCACAGCTAATTTGCTGTGTATAAGTTTAAATGAACACCACTGAACCTGTTGATTCATTTGTAAGTCTGCACGTCTGTCAGGGCACATTGAAAACGCAATTTTAAGTTTCACGAGTGCCTGTATCAGCCTAGAAAGTAAAGGTGTCAGTAAATCGTATGATTTTGGGTTTATATGTTTGCTTGACTGAAGGATCCCCGTAGTTGATTGTCGTGTACTTCGGTCTCTGCTTTGCATCCTTGTGTTGAATCACAGGTAAAGTTACAGCGGAGACCTGGCTGTCTTCAAACATGTCCTTACTGGCAGCATCTTCTGATAGTTGAACACTTTGCATCATACTTGTACCTTTGCTGTCCACTAGCTTGTCTCCTTTTTGTCCCTCCTCGGCCTCCCTGTCGTTTTCTTGCGGTTCACCCTCTGCTGGTGTTCCTCTTCTTACTGGATGGAGGCTGATGCCATTGTTCAGGCACAAGTTAGTGTCCTGAAAATTCTCCACTGTCTTTAATACATTGCCAAGAGCAGTCAAAGTAGTATTAGGTTGTGCTAGAGAAACTGGATCAGTAGGAATTATAGTTTCTGGGGGCAGTGCTGATTGAGAAGAGAAACTAATCTGATCAGCACCTTGTTGATAACCACAACCACAAACACGTGGGATGACATACCTGGGCAAACTGTTTTGACCCACCATGGGTCTTGGGGGATTTAATTCACCGTTATCAAAGGTGTCATGGTGTGTGTGTATAGAAAATACTTTCACACTTGGTTTTATATTGGCTTCAGTTATAGCAGTGGAGGATTCACCTGCAGCTAACTCACGGAGAGAGGACTGCAGGGTTGGACTGTCTTTTGTTATCCTCGCTGTCTTGTCCAGGTTTGGGTATTCTGAAGCATCAGGACTGATTTTCTGCAGAAACTGCTCAATGCAGGAATCTACACATGTGGACCACACAGGAGAACAAGTCCTGATAGCCGCCATGTGCCAATTCAGTGGAACTTCTAGCTGTGGTAAGAGCTGGTCAGGTTCAGGGAATGACCACTCTGTCACAGAGGTTGAACAGAGCGGCTCTACACATGCATATTTTAACCTGCAGTGTTCTTCATTAACCACACAATGATTTTCACCAGATTCTTGCCTTTCGATGTTGATATCACAAACTTGACCCTTCACGTGATCTAATGAGCGGGAAACCTCTTCATCTAAGCTTTTGTCTCCCATTTGTTCTGCCTTCAAATCAGTTCTTTCACCCGTGTGTGAGTTTACCTTTGGTAAAATATCTTCACTGTGTTCCTGCGCCTTTCTAATATGATCACCTTTCAGTTCCTGCACAAACGATTTGCTCTGAATTTGCTTGTCTGGGTTAGGTTTGTGGACACTTTGGACACTCTGTTTTCTTTCAAGATCAGCTACCGTCTCTTTTACATTAGTTGCCACTTTGACTCCTCCAGGAGTCCTTTCATGAGAAAACTTCAAATCACTTCCCTTACGTACAGTGGCCGTGGTCTCAAACTTTTCCATAAGGGACGATAAGAAGATTCCTTTTCCAATGAGTCTTGGTTTGATCGACTGTTTCTTCGCCACTTTCTGCTCTTTTTGCTCAGCCATGGCAAACCTGGCCACCATATCTTTCACACGGCCTTCTTTCTTTTGCTGTTTTATGGCTCCGTCCCTCTTGTGTGTGCCATCCTTGGTGTCTTGGTTCCCATTACCCAGCAGTCCTCTGGTGGAGGACAGAGTTCCTACCTCCCTTTGGTAGGTGATGGGAGGTTTGGGTGTGGATCTTATGAATTTGGACTGGAGTAGCTGGAATGTGGTAAGGCGCCGGGGTATTAAGTCTCCCGCTGTATGATTTCCTTTGTTTTTTTGCATCTCCAGCAAGCACTTTTCCGAGAGGTTTGAACTTGTCTCAACAGTCTGTCCCTGGGTTATTTTGCCCTCTTCAGGCAGCTGAACCATTTCACAGTTTGTCTGAAGCTGAGCCATTGTCACTGAAGTCTCACTTCTCTGATCAGAGCAATGTTTGTTTCTTGTGTTTCTTTGAGAAATAGCTCTGGCATCTGACTTCTCCAGGTTTCTATTTTGGGTGGTCCACTTGGGCAGATCCTGTGTCAGGTATTGCAGGAGACTCTCAAGAATCCCACGGAGCACCGGACGACATTTTGGATCTCTAACCAACTTCCTCAGCGTACTGGCATCTGGGCTCAAACTGGTTGTTTTCTGAGAGTTTTGTCTACAGAAAATAGAGGACATGCAAAACTTAACTAGGTTTTTCCTTAGTCTTGAAACTGATACCACCACTATTGTTTAAGCACAGTTGTTCCAGAGAAGGGGAGGGGGTGTTGTGTTATTGTGTGAGTTACAGTAGCTTTGAGGGAGTAATCTTCAGAATAGCTGCTTTAGACTTTGATTTCAATTTTTATTTAATCAGCAAGCAACAAACAACACGTCTCCAGCAGTCATTCTAACACCTGCAGCAAAAAGGATGAGATCAAATGTCCGGGCTTGAATCAAAGCAGCGTGAATTAGGTCATTAGTTCAGAAACTGTGAGAGCAGGTTGTATAACTAGGAGGAAGTCTGATAGAATTATGAAGCTGCCCATCAAATTAAACGCTGTAGTGGAGATAAGGAGAGACGGGCGCTTTATATGTGACATTTTAATTGTCATGTCATTTTAATATTAACTGTGTAGTGGCACGTTGACAATGTAGTGCTGATAAGAACATCCATAATCACAGTATAACAACACAAAATTACTGTTCTACAACTTAAAAGTCAAAATCATCCCATAACAAAATCTCACGTGTGCTAAAATGAGATTAAATCTGGATTGAAAAAGTACACAGTTCATGTTAAACCAGGTTAGAAAAGAAATTAGTGTTTATATTATTATCATAGGGTCATTCTATAACAATTCATCAAATGCCTCCCACCTGACCATCACAGATTTGGCTGAAAAAAAAGAACATTTCAGGTCCCTGCTCTTTTACAAAGAAGTATTTATATGGATGAAGGCTGGGATGCTTTTATGTTTTTCCAGCATTATTTTTGTGAGGGACTATACTAAAATTCCATCATCTGGAAAACTGCCTGAGCCAGGTCATTCAAGTCTCCTGCACTCCTGAGAGTATGGACTCTCCGGAGTGCAGCTGCTTGAAGCTCCTAAAGAATTTGGATTTCTTATCTCTGACAGCAGATTTTGAGGCCTGTAGAAACCACGGTTTTGCAGGTATGGGATTTATGTTTTGTTTACAGCTTCTCATACTGTATAGAAGCTCATAATAGTCTTTAAAAAGTCCAAATCAGGTGAATGTTTTCACAGTTATTATTATATTAATGTACAGAAGCCAAAGGTTGTTTCAGGATAGCAGGACAAAAGTAGTAAGGAGGAGGTGGGGTACCATTTAAAACTACTGAGATACTATAGGGTAGTATGAGACGGAGGGAAACAGTATCACAGTCACGTGCAGTGTCACTGCTAGCCAGCGGAATTCAGGCCACTGAAGATCAGTATTACTTTTCTATGCATTTCTCTGCAGATGATGCCTTGAACAGCGCCTCCCCCAGCTCCTCCAGGCGTTCTCTTTTGTCCACATTCTGGTACAGACCTGGGGGAACCTGGCTCAGGCTGTATAGGAGGCCATAAAGACATGCTGCAATCAGGCCCGTGGCTTCACTCTCACCTGTGATTAAGTCAAAAAGAGTATGACTTGTGTTACATGTCACTTTTAAAACATCGTGCAGGTCCTGAAAGCTGTAACTCTCACCTCCATGGAACATGGCTCGTTTACACAGCTCAGTCCAGTCACTTCCTGCAGCCAGAAGAGCATCATAGGCTATCATGGGGGCATCGTGACCTCTCCGACCTGGACGACCCTCTGAGCTCCAACGCTTGTACATCTGCACCGTCAGAGACATAGAGTTAACAGACGTGCAACATACCTGTTAGGGACTCTCATCTGTTGGCATGAAACTGAAAGAAAAGCCTTACTTTGTCTGTCTCCTCAGCATCGTAGCAATCTGGGAACACAGGTTTGTTCTGTCCCTCTTTATCTATCTCTCGTTCTTCCAGGTAAAACTGCCACTTGGCTTCAAAATAGAACCAGTTTTCCTGATACTCTGTGTCAGAATACACATTCACACATCAGCTTTCACGGACACCCTCAGCACATACTCTGTTTTTTTCTTGAAGCCTAACCTGCCATGTGTCGTATAGTCTTCCTGCAGTACTCAGCAGCTTGAGGAATGACCTTCATGAGCTCACGGCCCCATGTCACAAGAGGCTTCCCCTGGATTGCATAGGATGCAAACAGTGCCGTTGTCAGAGAGCCTAGGAAGCCTGGAGCCACAAATGACAATCACAAGACACTTCACTTGATCAGTCTGCTAATGGCTCACATTCACCAGTTGCATACACAATTAATTAGCGTCCTTGGTGCTGAAATAGAAATAGTAAACAGTAAACCAGATGCTTAATTATCTGCCTGCCATTGCCAGATTTCTGAGGGTTAGAAACTGCCAACATTATCACCTGTAGGGTGGTTGTGGGTCATTCTTCCAACCTCAATGCTGACCTCCACCAGGTTATCCAGCCTCTCTGGTTGCCAGTATCTCATGCCCACACACATGGCCTTGGAAGCAGCTCCGAACCCAGACCCTAGACATAGACACATGTACATACATCCAGATACACGTTTCTGTACATTTTGATAAAGCTTATAGTTAGAGCTGGATCAGGTGACCCTGAACCATCCCTTAGTTATGCTTCAATAGGCCTAGGGTGCTTGGGGGGGGAGTGTTTCTTTTCATTCACCTCTTTTTACTCTGTTTATACCCCGTTTTGCATTTATTCATTACTTATTATTAATCTCTGGCTCTCTTCCACAGCATGTCTTTTGTCCTGTCTCTCTCTCCTCAGCCCCAACCGGTCACGGCAGATGACTGCCCCTCCCTGAGCCTGGTTCTGCTGGAGGTTTCTTCCTGTTAAAAGGGAGTTTTTCCTTCCCACTGTCACCAAGTGCTTGCTCATAGGGGGTCACTGTGACTGCTGAGTTTTCTCTGTAACTATTGTAGGGTCTTTACTTTACAATAAAAAGCGCCTTGAGGCGACTGTTGTGATTTGGCGCTGTATAAATAAAATTGAGTTGAATCAAACAGCTCATGCCCTACTGATGGGGGCATTGTCAGCCCAA
>VOQJ01011843.1:25853-41635 GCA_015052665.1 Apistogramma diplotaenia | reverse complement strand
TACAATAAAAAGCGCCTTGAGGCGACTGTTGTGATTTGGCGCTGTATAAATAAAATTGAGTTGAATTGTACTGTGCCTCCAGCTGTGGTCAGAAGTTCAAATTCACTCATCATAGGCTTGAATATCATTGTAATTTTAATAATTTCTTTAAGCTGTTCTTTTCAAGGGTGGAATGATTGCATTCATTTTTAATGACTTTAAAAAACAAGAATTGAGTGCACAAGTATTATTTAATACTAATATTAGGTTAAATGTCCCTTAGCAAGATGCACCTCAACCAGACAGTTTTGGTGGCCATCAACAAGCTTCTGGCATAATTCTGGCTCAATGTTTGACCACTCTTCCTAGCAGAATTGATAGAGTTCATTTAAATTGGTTGGCACAGACTGCACTTTTAAGTGTAGTCCATAAATAACACTGTAGCCAGGCTAAGAGTCAGAGCTCTGCTCAGCCTAGTATTCCTTTAACCTTAATTGGTATTGGCTTCATGAATTTCTTTACAAATAAAAACATAATCACAAATGACCTTTTTCATTGAAAGGTGTATGCCAGGCAAGCAGGAAGTTGTGAGGTTTGAGATGAGCGCAGGCCTCCACTGTGGCAGGATCAGGGGCTCGACCCTGAAGAGATACCATGGCTTCAACATAGAGACGCACCAGCTCTCGGTACAGGTCCTCCAGACACCAGTAATCTGGAAACACACACACACACACACGCACAGTGAGAGTCATTCATGGCTGGTATGCAAGGCAAGCTGATTGGTGCTGTGATGAGCTAAGTTTAGCCTCTGCCTGCCACACCACTGATTAGCAACGGCATGCACGCTCTGCAAGTGGAGTCGCTTCCACACACTATGAGGTCAAGTAGGATCCACGAGCAGAGCCCACGGACAGTGTGTTTTAGAAAGGGTGCGTGTGGTCAAAGAAGAATCACCTCCACGTTAATGATTCATAACTGAGTCTTTCACTTATTTAACTCGCACAGAGAATGAAGAAGTCTGTGCACTCTCAAATTCTTGACAGCTGAAAAACATGTACTCTAATTCATTCAATATGGCTTTAATGGGTAATTCATACTGTAACATTTGCTTTTACTTGTGGTTGTAAGTGCAATGACAAGGCAAACAGTGACATACACATCATATGTTACACTCCATACGTAGCTGTCCGGCTGCTGTGTGCCTATGCACAGGCATGCTGGATTGTTGCTAAATGGGGCTTGCTAATCTCAAAATATGTCATCACCATTCTTTCTCAGGACCACTGTCACTGGCTTTGAGCCATGTCTGCAGCCACACATGATACCAGCAGATTATGGAGGAGTCAGGCCTGCTATTGTTCACAACTGAGGGCAGGCTTGTTCAAAGTAGTCTATTTTAGACTCTTCTGTTCTGGAAACTCCAAGCCGCACTGCGAGAGCTTGAGATGGCATTTGGGTGAGGGCATACATAGTAAGGTTCCCATTAAGATTTTATCTTTGATTCCCTACAGCGGAGATGGATCATGGTATGTCAGCAGGTTTTGTCATTCAGGTTTGGTTTGCCAGAACATGATTAGCAGCTTCCTTTGACTGTATAGAAGAAGCTATTCTGGTCCCTGTGATGCGCAGAGAGATTAAAGCCAGCCTGAACAGGTCAGATGCTACGTATTTATTTTAGTCATATCGCAGTTGTGTCCAGTGAACACAAAAGAAAAGAAAATCACTGTTTTTCCATGAAGTTGGATGAAAATTAATGTTTTAGCTTGATCTGTTTTCCACTCTTTAACGTTCCCCTTGGACAATTATGATCATAAATACATATTGTCATTAGTCCCAAACATACCTGTTATAAGTCCTTCTGCTGTGGTTATGTGCATCAATACAGCATCACTCAGGGGCCAGTTATCAGGGTCCAGTTTCAGGGCTGCCAGTCCCCCCAGAGAGGCCAGTTCCTCTTGGATAATCTTTCCCGAGGTGCACCTTTCCCAACGGCCCTTTCTGTAGCCCAAGACATCTCCCACAGCTCCTAAAACCATAGCTGCCTTGAATTTCTCCATGATGCTGCTTTTTTGATCACGTTGGCTCAGCGAGCTAATTTTGAAAATATCATTTGAAAAAGAAAAAAAAATGAATGAAGTCAGCAGATTCCTTTCAGATCTTCTTCACTACCTCAAAGACTCTTGGTCGCAAAACAAGAATCAGGCCAAACATCATAAAGAACTTCAAAAAGCCACTCCAGCTCTCAAGGTTTTGTCAAAATTCCCATTTTCCTTTGTTCCCATTGTATATAGGCTCTGCTGCCTTCCCCATCCTGGTAGCTCTCTTTTAGTTTCTTATTAGTTTCGAGCACAGGAACTCCAAGGGTGGACAAATACACGCATGCACACGAAAGCATCATGTTATCAGCTTTGGCTTCATTGTGCTGGGCGGTGGTGAGTGATCAGGTGTCTCCTAAAAAGGCAATCCCCATGGTACCAAAGCCGAAAAGCTGGATGGCTTGGTGTGGAATGGTAACAGGGGCTGGACCCACTGAAGAGGATGCTTATGTGCTGTGGGCTCAAATGCAAGCTTGTCAGCTGGTGTTTGTCCATGCTGCCAGCCCACCTGTCCCATGAGAGAAGGGTAAGAGGAGAGCATCAATGACCCCCTGATACCATATAAGCCCAAAAGCTCAACTCTTTAAACCCTGCTTCAGAGTTTCAAAGATCTTTATTAATCATCTCCTGTGACATCAGCACCTCATCTACTCTCCAGGTATCTGCACTGATAGAGTTCTCCCCTCATTTTATTTTATCTTTATTTGACTCAATGCAGGTTACACAAATGTGTCACATCCAAGCCTTTATGTGCCCTTTACTTTACATTTATCAGCTGCCCTCATCATACTCAGAGTAACACTAGACAAAGCATTACCAGAAGAGCCAGTGATGATGATGATGATGATGATGATGATGATGATGATATGCAGCAGGAATGCAACCTGATAAAGGGCAACTGTTACTATGCAGGCATTTTACATACAATCAGACACACTCTGATGGGAAACTGGTTCTCAGTAGGAAGATGATTCATTTTTCTTTCCTCTTCACTGCTGATGTTTGCACATCTCTGAAATGGCTTGTGCTGACTCCTGTTGGGTCCTATGCCACAACTGGACATAGACAACTTAATACCAAATATATAGCACCATTGGCCTATTGTTATAATATATTGGTAAATAATTCTCAATGTGAGTTTTTAAAAAAAGAGGCTTGGGATCGTTTCAAAACAGTGTTCACATAATTTGTCCAGCAGAGTGCGATCCAACTCCACTGATATACATGAGCATCACATCGTATTCCCTGTTCAGTAAAACTTGATTTTTTTTTTTACTCCCAAACTATGCTCAAGTTCTACAAAATGTTCTTATAAAATCAAATTTACACTCCATAAATTGCTTAATTTATACTATATAAAGATATTATAAATGATACTACAGTATATTAATTGTGAATATTACAATGTAAATACACAATTGAGTCTTTATTTACATTCTCCCATCTGTGAGGTCACACACTGATGTTGGATGAGAAGGCCTGGCTCACAGTCTCCACTCTAATTCATCCCACAAGTGTTCTATCAGGTTGAAGTCAGGACTCTGCAGGCCAGTCAAGTTCTTCCACACCAAACTCACTCATCCATGTCTTTATTGACATATGGCTTTGTGCACTGGTGTACAGTCATGTTGGAACAGAAAGGGGCCATCCCCAAACTGTTCCCACAAAGTTGGGAGCATTAAATTGTCCAAAATGTCTTGGTATGCTGAAGCATTAAGTGTTCCTTTCACTAAAGGGCCGAACCCAACTCATTAAAACAACTCCACACCATATTTTCCCCCTCTACCAAACTTTACACTTGGCACGATGCAGTCAAATAAGTACCATTCTCCTGGCAACTGCCAAACCCATACTCATAAATCAAATTGCCAGAGGGGAAGTGTGATTCATCACTCCAGAGAACACGTCTCCTCTGCGCAAGAGTCCAGTGGTGGTGTGCTTTACACCACTTACTGAGCTCCTGAGATCAACCCATTCTTTCACAAATGTTTGTAGAAGCAGTCTGCATGCTTAGGTGCTTGGGGTTTATACACCTGTGGCAATGGAAGTGACTGGAACACCTGAATTCAATGATTTAGATGGATGAATAAATAGTGTTCCAAGCACGTCCAACTAAGAGGAAGCTCCAGGGCAGAACCAGCTGAGATCCTATTGGGACTGGTTTAGGAATGCCTTGGTGTTCCCCTGGAGTTGCTGGAGGTGGTGATGGGGGAGAGGCATGTCTGCTTAGACTGCTGCCCCCACAATCTGAACAAGTGGCAATAAAAATGGATGGATGGATAACAGAATTCTCCTGGTTGAAGTAAAACAGGTGTTTAATGTTTACACAGTGAAGACATCTTTAAAGTATATATGAAGATAAATAACTAGCACTAGCTGCTTCCTGGTTTGTGTGATTGCTGACATGCTTGTTTACACTATATCTAATTTAATTTAGTGCAGGAAAATTCCTGCGTGGTGGCAGCAGTGAAAGATACATTTCTAGGCAATCTACATTTGATTTAGAACCACAAGAGGTTTCATAATACAAATTTAAGAGGTCAACTTTATGGAGTACCAAAATGAAATAACTAAACACATCATTAAATGTCAGTAATTATTTTATTTAAAAATATAATTATTTCACTATGTAATTTTTTTTCATTGTCTGTGTTGCAGTCTATTGTGAGTTTGTCAACCTCAGCCATCAGTGTTGGTGGGGTCTTGACTTGCTGTGCAAGGTAACTAATCAGATGTTAAGGTCTGTTGGTGAGTCGCAGTGAGTTTATTTCCTGATGCACTGCAATGCAGGGTCCCTGAAATAATTACATTTCTTCCATCCATCCATTCTCTACCGCTTATCCCTTTTGGGGTCGCGGGGGGGCTGAAGCCTATCCCAGCTGACATAGGGCGAGAGGCAGGGTACACCCTGTACAGGTCGCCAGCCTGTCGCAGGGCCAACACACAGACAACCATTCACACTCACATTCATACCTATGGGCAATTTAGAGTGACCAATTAACCTAACCTCAGTAGGTGCATGTCTTTGGACTGTGGGAGGAAACCGGAGTACCCAGAGGAAACCCACGCAGACACGGGGAGAACATGCAAACTCCACACTTAGGGAGGCCTGGGCCAAGGTGGAATCGAACCCAGGCCCTCCAGATGTCATTCCCTGTGAGGCAGCAGTGCTAACCACCATTTCTTTTAAATAAAATAAATTGATATTTTAATTAATAACATTTATTTAATGATGTAGAAGGTTTATTTTGGCATTCTTGGCACTCCATAGAAATTTTATATAAAAAAAATCAAGCAAACATTTGTTGCCAAATGCATGTACTAAACAAAAGCACACTTTTTACAAGTCTGTTAAAAACAACATGCTTTTATTGACATTTTTCAAGAAAACAATGTACGGTGTGCTTCTGCAGCAAGAACATTATTCTGTAAATACCTATTTTTCTTGCCAGCAAAAATAATACTGCCTTAAGGAGAATGATCTGTATAAGTAGAAACACCTGATCACACATTTGACAACTAAAAACATACTAAATGTACCGTAATGGCACACTGAACACTGGAAGTTGGTTTGTTGCTCCTGAACTGGTCTTAAATAAACAGCCAACCTGCCTCGAACCAGTTAGGTGGAGTTGCTGACAGGACAGAAACACTTTAAATCAACACATATGTAAATTAATTACAATGGCAAACACTGTGACACAATCGGTCTGGAACTGAACCCACAATCAGTTTGATAGACTGTTTACATAAACAAGCAAATTCCCCCGTAGGTAGCTGCAAACAGGAGGTCTGATGCAGGAAAATTACTATTCTTATTTCAACGCATGGCAAAGGTTTAATGGTGGCAATAAGTGAAGTCACACAGCTCTCACTGACCGGGGAGAGGGCGGCTGGTACCTGAGCCCCACCTCCTGCCACACTTAGGGATTTATAGTATTTGTAGGTATGCTTAAAAATAAACCATACAGCTCATTTAAAAGGAAAAAAAAAACAACAAAAAAAAACCCAAAACAAAACTCATTGCTGCACTGCCATCTAAGGCCTAAAAGACTCAAGTCTTTGATATTGCATCAGACTACAGAAAAAGTGAGAAATGCTTTAATCCACTGCCTCCACTAGATGGTAGCCTGAGCAGCGTTCATGTTCTCTGCAGTAGTAGTTCAACCAAATCTATAAAAAATTAACCTCAAACATTGTAAACAATCACTTAAAATACTCCTGGCTGTGATTCGTTATAAACAATACAGCAAGTGAGCAAAAACTACTGTCATGAGATGTGAATAGCTCTGATGATCAATACAGTGCCATCTGAATAATCTTACAACAGAAAAAAGTGTTTTTCAGTGCAGTTTTTAGAGGTGATGAGTCATCCTCACCAGGATAATAGAAAACAGTCAATGTGCCACTGATCTTCTCTTTGTGTTCATAAGATTAAACGCTGCTAAAGTCGAGACATAAAAGAACCAAATGTAACGCTGCAGCATTCGAATTGCTGCCAGTGCACCAATCACAGCTATAAGAGTCACAACCCGCTCTGTTCTTCTAGAGCTCCTTCAGAAATACACTCCTTTCCACGAATCAGCCAGCTTCCTGTCTGAATGAGCAACAGAAATCTAACTAGGTCCGACCTGCTTACATTTACTACTGACTGTACTGGTCTGAATGCACGCAGTCACATTAGCTGACCACTGCACCTCAGCTCACCAGAGAATGCCCTAAACAGCAATTTCCTTTCATGATGCTCTTTTTTTTTTTTTGGTTATTCCCAATCCAGAAGAAAGACCTCCCTCATGCTCAGGACCTCTGCAGGAAGCACAGCTCTCAGGAGCAGCACAAAAAGCCTGCTCTTAGTGACGGAGGGAGCTAAATGTTCAGAAGGGAACATCAGTATTAAGACATGAAGAACATTAATGTGAAACTGACCCATCTCCAAGTTTCGACCATTGAAGTCATTAAAATTTTGGTCTAAAAAGGTCTTGTGTTGCTCAACAAAAGTGTGCCTCTCTCCAAGTCTCTGAACGCAAAGTGTGGAGCTAAACATTTTCACTCAGTTTAAAGGTGAATCGTAACTTCCTAGCCTTCTATGTATTCATGAAATGAGGAGTGTGGCATTGCATTGTAAACGAGGCAATATGTTTAACCCTCAAACACACACACACACACACACACACACACAGCAAGCTGCTGCTCTCAGTGTAATCGCTAGAGAGCAACACATTCACAATCTTTTGTAACTTAACCCCCCCACCACCACCAAAACAGCATCCATGGCACCACTTCACAGAAGCTCTCAAAACATGCAGAGTTCAGCGTACAACCCGACTGCATCAGTGACTGAATCCTCTACATGTGCCAAAAGCTCCGACTCTCCCTGTACCGCTGATTAGTGAGTCCACAGATGCAGTTCTAAACCCAGTTGGAGCGCACCCAACTTTTTCACGTCGCATTTCCAGAGTCCGTTCACTGTCAAGAAATAACTTAAAAGGTTTTTTTTTTTAAAGTTCTCTCTCCGGTTGATTCCCATGCTGCTTTCCATTTAAAATGGCTTGTCCAGGTCTCTCCCTGTCCGAGGCATCTTATGCGGTTGGAAGAACAATCCTAACAGCAAGCTGCAGTCAGGCTTATGTAGTAGTCTCATTTTTGGCTTGTTTGTATCAAAACCTCATTCAGGAAAACTGGAAGACAGGAAAACTTCATCAGCTGCACGAAGCTGGCACAAACATTATGTTGCGTTGCATTGGCTCCCCATCACGATCGGCCGAGCGAATTCCACAAAGTCGTCAATGAGGACGGGCCAGGCCCCTGAGGAGCGCGAGCAGATGAGGAACATGTCAGAGAGCTTCAGAGGTGAAATCACAATTAAATCAGAGGACATTAGTGAGAAGGAAGTTAAATTATAAAGTAGGGGTAGCCTTAAAAGAAGTGTAACAGCTTTTTTTTTTCTTCTTTTCTTAGACAGGGCTGCACAAAAGGCCTGTGTGTGCTTTATTTGTGGGTGTACACGCAGGTGCCCCAACTATAATTAACAACTAAAGTGCACATCATGTCGATATGCCAAGTTTTTGGCTAAAAACTCAGTGAATCACCTTGTTGGTGATAAAATATTATATTGTCTGACAAACTGTTATATTGTGCATTTTTCACAGATTCAATAAAATTTGCAAATTTTTTAATTAGTTCTTGTCTGTTGTGTGGAGACAACATTGGTTCATTGCTTTTTTTGCTTGAATATTTCATAGATCAATTAAGTGACTTAAACATTCCTCTGGAAATGGTCAGGTATAAGTGCTGAAAGTGAGTGAAAAAGTAGCCAATGTCCAAAAAGAACTTTTGAAAGACCTTCAGAAAGCCTAGAGAACTATTGCTCAATACCACTTTAAAATAATTACAGCAAAGACTGACTCCTTGGAAGCAAAATATAAGGAAATTGGGGTGTGGCTCACGACTTTTGCCCATACTGTCACTTGGACCCCAGCATACAGAGACAAATACCCACTTAACTCTGAATTATTAGTATTTAACGTGAACACTGATGAGCTTTCATTTGCTGCATCACTGATGATCTTCATCTGGGTTAATTAGCTCACCTTCCTCATCATAGTTTGACATGTCGTCTGCAATCATATTGCCAAAGTCCAGGAGGAGGTTCCATGTGTCCCTGGGAATTGACCGCTTGTGATGCTCCTGAATGCAGCACGGTAAAAGGAAAAGTTGGGAAACGCATTGGGGTCACAGCAATAAAACACAGACGCAGCACCCAGTCCATAATGCAGACAACCCTGATGAAAGCTGACATAACCAATCAAAAACTCATTTGTGGGATGGTGGACAAAGCACGCTTAAAGTGTCTGGGAATTTTTTTGCCATGGCAGATATCCAAGTTACACACTTTTTCATATATGAAAAAAAACACAAAAGCAAAACAAAAAACAGAGAATTCAGAACATCTACACTCACCAGCAGGAAGCGGTTCCACAGGTCCAAGAACTTGAAGCGACCTGTGAGAACTAGATTCCAGTAAGCCACAGCCATCTCCAGCTCTAGGAAGCAGAAAGTATTTAAGGCTGGATGTTTTATATTTTCGGTTAAAGTATAGCGTGCTCCTTACATAGCCTGCTTACCTAAACCTTTCTGGCCTGGGTTCTTGGCAAAATTGAAGGTAAACTGGTAGAAGTCTTTGAACTTCCCTGAGTCTTTCAGCTCCTGCTCTAGTCTGGGAAGAGCTGCTTTAAGTTTTTCAGGGCTGTCACACCTGTAGGACACGATGAAGATGTAAAGTCTGGCACACAAACTTTTAAATACTCCTCATATTGCTGAGACACATGGCACAGGACATACGCTAATATGTCAAAAACGCAGTTCAATCTATCATGAAGCAGATTTCAGCGTCAGCTCTGCTCACCCTAGCTCTGCCATGCCATCCAAGAACTCCTTCCTGCTGAACTCGCACTGCGTGGCCGCTCTGAATTTCCACGCCACCACCAGTATGCTCATGCTCGTCGGGTCCAGAGTCAAGTCATCGCAGAATTGCTGGATCCCATCGATGCCTATCTTATTCTCATCCTGGGGATCTGCAAAGACAGCCGAAAGCAATGAGCAAAAAGCAACAGAACAAGCAGAAAATACTGATTTCATTCCCTGACACCTGCCTTTGTATCTGTTGTAGAGCTGCTCCAGCTTCTTGCGGTCCACTGAGGTTTTCATGGATTCTTTGTAGTACAGGTCTGGGTTCTGGAAATAGTTGTCTGTGGCAATTTCTAGTTTCCAGTCATTCTGCGCCAGGCAGTACACGGCCGTCCTCTCCCCCGCCTGCGTGAAGGACATGAACTGCCGAACCTTGTCCTTCTGCGATGACTTCAGTTTGTGCTGGAAAGCAAGCAGAGACACAAATGCACAAAATATGAATGAAATAAAGTGTATCAATTGTAATGAAACCGATTATTGACACGAGGACAGGCCCCACTTTCATCACTTTTTTTTCATACAGCACATCAACAGTCATGTATACAACACAGGTGCCACCAGAGTGCAAAGGCTTCCCTTCAAACCAAGACTTTCATTAAAAACTGCACAGAAAAAGTAAAAGACTGAAACCACGCGTGCCACAACGCCGACGGTAGCACTTGCAAATGCACGACCACGAGGTTCCGTTACACTACAAATAAGCTGTTGGGTCATGTGGCCCGTCACAGGGAGGACTGCACATCTTTGCAGACCTGTCCCACCCCGTTGATCAAACAGCAAACGCATCATGACAGGCCACCGTTCGGCGACCCGGTCCTCTACGGGGGCGTTTGCTCCTTCACAGGTTATCCTCACCTGGGTCGGCAGCGCAGATGAGCTACCATAAAGAGCAAGGTATGTGGAGCAAGTGCGCGTATCTTGTCTCAAAATACCAACGACTGACCTTTCGTTTCCCCTCACATTTCTGACACATCACCCCCTCCACCAATGCGACACTTGGCCGCGGAGCCCACGACCCTGCGCACCGCAGTGACCCCTGAGCGTCAGTGACAGCCGTTACCGTGTGAGGAGCTGTTTCAACGGTGCTAAAAAAAAACTCTGCCGACTTGTCGTGTTTAAGCTTACCTACCATTTTATCACCCGCTGTTTTTGGTCAACTTGAGAGCCAATTCCTCCAGTCGCGCATGCGCTAAAAGAACTGCGCTAATGTAGGTCAGCTCGAATCATGGGTAATGTAGTTATGTTCTGAAATTCAACAGGCCCGGTAGCGCTCTAAACTAGCAGACAGTCACTTCAGTAAAATGTTTTATTATTAATAATAATAATAAATTACCAATTAAAAGCGGAAAGCCCCAATGTTACTCTTTTTGAGGAAGACGGGTGATGAAAACTAGGCGTGGAGCTTGTTTGTTACTCCAAAGAAATAATGTTACACAACAGTAAAGGTGTGTCATAACCCAACCCCCGAAAAACAAAACAAACAAACAAGCCAAAACAAGTAAATTTTAAAAATTCAAAGCACTTGACACCCTCGAGTCGAAAACGCAACACCTGAAAACTACAACTCCCATAACAAATCTGATCGCGATGTTTCGGAAGTAATCTGAAGATGGATCTTTAAATTTTATCGACAAAAGCAAATGTTCAGCAAGCAGAGAATCAGTTGTCTAGTGTAACTCGCGGCTGACGCCTCACACCGAGGAGCTGTGAGGAAAAACAGCTGCTGTCAACGAACTCACACACCACCGATATTTCTTTGCTAACGTTAGCAAAGTTGCGTTAGCGTCAGCGCTGTGTCATTGAAGTGTGTGTGTGTGTGTGTTGACTCAGCTGGCTGGAGCTGGTCTGACGGCTCCGGGCAATTTAGAGGCTAACTTAGCTTTACTTAACAGCTTATTCAACTTGAACCACACCTAAACTAACCCGGCTTCCTTTGGGAAGTGCGCTGTTTGTACGTATCTCAAATAAAAGTGTCGTTGCCTCCGTTACCTTTTCTTATCGGTCTGCACCGACGCCGCTACCGACGGCCAGAGATCGGAGTAAACATGAAGTTGGTCGCCAAGTAGAAACCGGGAACGCCTGCACCGACGCCGTCTTCAGCTATGTGGCAGGAGAGGAGGGGTGGTGGTAGTGCGGCACAACAGCACGATTGTTCCCCTCTTCTTCTGCTGCTGCTGCTGCTGCTCCTGCGCCTTCACTCGGGGAGTTAAGAGCCGGGACAGTACACACATTTCGCAGGTAGTTGCCGTTTTCTTTACTCGTCTGTTTCCACTCATGTACCCACTCAGAAGAGTTAAGTAATCTGTGCTTGGGACGCTAGACAAATGGTCACTGACCGTGCGTGTTGTGTTTCTTCGGTGTGTCATTCACACCTGGAGGTGTGTGTTATGGGGACAGCTAGATGCTCCCCACCTCCGTTTTTTGTCTTACAGTTAAATATTTGTATTCAATTTTTGTGTATTTTTAATTCCAGTACGTCCATCCTGACAAGAGCCCAAAGTTAAGTGCAGATCTGCGGAAGGGAAAATTAAGATTAAGGTTTTTCATTCAAACCAATGTAGTAATGCACCGTTTATTTCTGTATATAAAACATAAATTTGAGCCCAAACAAAGACATAATTAAACCTTAATGTGACTGCATCAGTAATAATAACTTGGAGGATTTTTATAATGGTACTTTAATTAACAATGCAAAGCTTGTATAATCATTTAACAGTGCTCAGTGATCTGAGAGTGTGTGTGGCTTTTTAAAAATAGATTACTCTTTAAAAAGTGAAAGAAAATGTAGGGGAAATGTTTAAAGTGCACCTCAGTTTTTTGGGGTATTAAATGAAATAAGGTTGACATGCTTTTTTTCAAGTTTATAAGCCCTTAAACCTGAGAACGTCTGTGTATGTGTGCTTGTTCTTTTCAGCAGCTCAGCACAGAACAGTGGTACTACTGAGTGGCTGCAGTGTGTCCAAAAGGAAGAAGGTCAGAGGAGGAGTTTGGAAAGTAAACATCTCTCCACTTGACTCATGCTCACAAGGGCGCAGACCAGCTCGGCTGTGAGTTGAATACATTCAGTCAGTATGGCAGGGTATTTTTTTTTTTTTGTTTTGTTTTTTTACCTTCGTTTTACAAGTGTGGAAGTGCAGCATGCAATTTAGGACCACACCCCACCTAAAGATTAAACAGTCTGCTGGCATGGCAATAGTAAATATGCAGGTTGCCTAAATACACTGTAGCTCACATAAAGAGAGTTCATCTACAGGCAACAGCCACTTTATTAGGTACACCTTGCTAGTAATTTTTGCCCTCAGAATTGCTTTAATCCTTCATGGCATAGATTCAACATGCTGCCAGAGATTCTGGTCCGTATTGACATGTCAGCATCACGTAGTTGCAGATGTTGTGAGTCTCCCATTCCACCACATCTCAAAGGTGCTCTATTAGACTGAGATCTGTTGACTGTTGAGGTCAGTGAGTACAGTGAACTCATTGTCATGTTCAAGAAACCACTTTGAGATTATTTGAGCATTGTGACTTAATATGCTGTCCTGCTGGAAAGCATGCCACCAGCTGCCTGTTGATATAAAGCGGGATGGGTCCATGCTTTCACATTGTTCACACCTAAATCTGACCCCACCGTCTGAGACTCATCAGCATGTGGGGACTTTCTTTCTCATTCTGATGCTCGGTTTGACTGTTTTCATATTTGTATCAACAACCAGTTGTACACGTGTGTATATAATGAAGTGAGTGTATAGCCTGTGAGGGTTTTTTATGGAGGGAAATTTTTGGGACAGAGACTCTTGAGTTTAAAGAGTATAGCTGGCATATAGTTTAGTAAGGTATATTTGTTTGTTTTTTAATAGAATTAATAAAACATCAGCAGACTTCTCCTTTAAACTCTTAGCTTCACTTTTTGAGTCTATAAATTGTAGTATTTACAACTGAATGTATTCATTTCTGACAGTTTTTTCTTCTGCCAACAATCATGCTCATGGCACCTTAATCTGTCATACTCTTCTTTTTTTTTTTACTTTTCCACATCCAGGCCTCATACTCGTCTTCAGTCCTCCTCGCGGCTTGGTGAAGGCAGAAGTAGGACTTTGGATGCAGGTTGTGTATTGGCTGCTGTGCCTTTGCCTGGCAGGGGCATTTGCTGTGCTCCACAAAGACCAGGTGGCCCAGCATGCCATCAAGCTCTATTGGACCAAGGGGGCCACACACGGCCACAGCTGGGTGGCCGGCAACTGCAAGCGGCTGGTGGGTCTCCTGCGTCAGAAAAATGTGGTTGTCAAGAAGCTGGAGGCTGCTGCTGATGCTGCTGGAAAAGACCGGAGCCTTTCAGAGCCTGAGAAACACTTTCAGGTGCCAGACTGAGGGGGAAACAAAAAACATCTGAGGGACCAAACAGGTCCTTTTGAATTGTAATGCAGCCAATAGTTATCGAGACCGTGTAACGTTTGCATAGAATATCACTCTTCTTTTGGTCTTTAAAGTGTTCAGCTCTCTGAGCGTTGATGCGTTCTCAGTGGCACAGTGACTGCACGTGTTTATAATTCATGTTTCTTACAGTTTGTGCATGTAGAGATGAGACGACTGGTTTGATTAGAGTGACTAACAGGAGCGACTGCTAAACGATTGGCACCTTTCAGTATTTAAAACTCCCAGAGTGACACTCCAAGATATTGTCAAATTTCTGCTCCTTGCTTCAGATTAACTAAGTTGTTTTTTTTCCGATCCTCTGAAGAGGATCTGAATGAACTGCCTTCTTGTTACCTCACTAAAACAACCCCATTCACATAAATTCGATTTTGAGAGTTATGGCCCTTCATCTTATTGCAACCTGCATTACCAGGATCTGTTTTGTCCTGTTTATCATCTCTCATGAAGACATGTAAATTGCACTGCACAAGGACCACACACAGGGGCTTCATCAATTCCGTTTAGAGATATTTTAATGACTGACGAGTGTTTGTATGCTTGCATTAAGGTTCACACACTGGAGGTTTTCCAGAAGGAGCTGAACGAGAGTGAGCACCTGGTGTTCCAGGCAGTGCACAGTCTGCAGAGGGCCCTGCAGGGAGACTATAGGGATGTGGTCAACATGAAGGAGAGCAGCAGACAGAGGCTGGAGGCCCTCAGGGAGGCAGCCATAAAGGTGAGGTCAGCGGTGTTTCATAAACTGAGTGTGTTTTTACTCAGATTAATTTGTGTCTCAGTTCTTCAAAGGACATGAAAATATCAGAGTTCAGATTCTTTTCAAACCTTTTGGAAGCCCAAAGCTTAAATGTAAAAAACAACTGGTTACAATACAACAGACTATAGTATTAGTTTACATCATCATCATCACAACTTTGCTTCCTGGTTTGAACCACCTGGAGGCCTTTCTGTGGGTTTCTGGGTTTCCTCCCACAGACCAAAGGCATGCATGTTAGGTTAACCGGTGATTTCAAAATGGCCCATAACTGTGCCTGTGAGTGTGTGGAGCTGTCTGGTTCTCGTGTTAGCCCTGTGTTCTTTTAGAAGATGAGTCTTAGCAGAGTTGTCGGGATTGTTGGTCATCCAGCTGAAAACATAAAAAAAAAAATACTTAAGGTGCATGATTTTAAAATAACACAAAAGTCATAAAAGCAGACTCTTAACATTTGAGGAGCTGGAATGATTATCAATTGATCCAAAATGTTCTCTTATTGCTGCAAAATTGTGTCTGAATCTGTGAGACTTTATATAACTACTGATTTTAGCCACCCTGCAGACCCCTAAATCAAAGACTGAGTCTAATCTTTAATGTACGTTTGGCTTTGCTGCATTCACCTCTCTTGGCATATGCACGGCCTCTCTTATTTCACTTCAGGAAGAACAGGAGTATGTGGAGCTGCTGGCTGCTGAGAAGCACCAGCAGGAAGCTGTTAAGAATGCTTTGACCCGGAACAAGACTCTGTCCATCCTGGATGAGATCTTGGAGGACGTCAGGAAGGCAGCCGACCGACTGGAGGAGGAGATCGAAGAGCACGCCTTTGACAACAACAAGCAGGTCTGCAAAAAAAACCTAAATCACTGTCCCATACTGTGGTTACTCAAATACAGATGGTAATTGTGATTGTGCCTCCTTACACACTCCCTGTTGCGCAGCTGAAAGGAGTGAACGTAGAGGCTGTGCTGAGAGTGGAAGAGGATGAAGAGAATGGAAGCAAGAGGAAGAACAAGTCCAGACAGAAGGAAGTGGAGGATGACCTGGGGCTGAGCATG
>VOQJ01011843.1:15460-25833 GCA_015052665.1 Apistogramma diplotaenia | reverse complement strand
AGTATGTTCTGACTAAACCACGAGACTCAACAATGCCAAGAGCCGACCACCACTTCATCAAAGTCAGTCATTCCTCCGGCTCATAAGAAGCGGATACTCAGTATTAGTTTGTTTTGAGTCCTTCGTGATTCCTAGATTAGCCAGCAGTTGTCGTTTTTCTTCAACATGTATGTGCAGGACTTGGTGTCGGTGGTGATGCTGTCTCTGCCCTGTGGCTGGATTTGCACTCTGGCGGGTCTTCCTCCCATGTTTGGATATATCATCTGTGGGGTCCTGCTTGGTCCTTCTGGCCTCAACAGCATCAAGGTGTGCGTGCGTGTGTGTGTGCGTGCGTGTGTGTGTGTGTGTGAAAAAGAGAGTGAGAGAGAGCAGATTTTTTTAAACTTTCAGTGCTAGTTGCTTATGTCGGTGTCTGGCTGTGTGTTTCTTGTAGTCTATGGTTCAGGTGGAGACTCTCGGGGAGTTGGGTGTGTTTTTCACTCTCTTTGTGGTCGGACTGGAGTTTTCACCTGAGCGCCTTCGAAAGGTAAATGAAAAGTCATTTTGGATTAATACACAGCTTTTAAGGGAGTGGAGGGATTTCTGGACCCCAGATAAAGACATGTCAGGCACTGACACTCACGCTGCATGGGCAAACCTTAAAGCAGCTTTTATAACAGTACTTTAATGTATTTAGAGCCTGACCCATATATTAGATGACATTAGCAGCCAATCTGTGTAATTGTTGTGTGCAAGCTTCTTTTTTTCTTTTCCACTTTGGCATCATTCAGAAAAGGTGTCATTTTGTGGAGACTCATCGTCCTTTTGTTCTCAGTTGGAAAGTCCCAACAATATAAATCATCCACTTTGCTATGAGGACTTTGTTTTAGTATAAGGATTAGAGTTTGTGTAGCAGTTATGAAGGAAATTAATTGCCGCGAGGAGACATAATGTTTTCTCAAACCTGTGTGTTTGTGTGCATAGGTATGGAAGACTTCAGTTCAGGGGACCTGCTCTCTGAGTCTTCTGATGATAGGAGCCGGTTTGCTGTGGGGACAAGTCCTGCGTATTCGACCCACCCAGACCGTCTTCATCTCCACTTGTTTGTCCCTGTCCAGCACTCCACTGGTGTCCCGCTTCCTGCCAGGAGGAAGCAGAGGAGACAAGGAAGGTATATGGGACAATCATTTGGTCCACACCAGGCTCTGAAATAGGGTGAAACAACAAAACAACTGTTTATTTAGCAAAAATGCAGAAGCAGTGCGTGAGAATTTCATTACACCGTGTGATTCAGTAACTTTGAGAACCACATTTAGCAGCAATAACTTGATGTAATCATTTTCTGACTTTATCACTTTCTCACATCATTGGAGGGAATCTGGCCCACTTTTCTTTACAGTGTTGCTTCAGTTCATTCATGGGCATTAATTTATGCACAGCTCTCTTAAGGTCAAGCCTCAGCATTTCAGTCAGGTTGCGATCTGGACTTTGACTTGGCCATTTCATCACCTTGAGTGTTTCCATTTTCAGGCATTCAGTTGTGGAATTGCCGCTGTGCTTGGGATCATTGTCCTGTTTGATGAGCCAATTTCGGGCGAGCTTTAGCTGCAAGACGGATGGCCTCACTTTTCTCTCTAGAATACTTTGGTATACAGAGAAGTTCATGGTCGTTTCAATGACTGTAAGATACCCATGATTAATGCGAAATGAGACCAAATCATCTCTCCTTGAACACTGTGCTGACAGTTGGTATGAGGTGTTTGCGTTATGCTGTTTGTTTTCACCAAACGTGGTGCTGTAGGCGAAGCATCTCCACTTCAGTCTGATCCAGAAATGTGGTGGTTTGTTCAGATGAAAGGATATGGTATTTTATTTCCTAATTCTGCTGTCATCAAATTTAACATTTTAACATGTTAATTGAAGCCTGCAGAGCCTCAGATGTAGCTCCAGGATTTCTTTCTGTTTGTTTTTGCAGTGTCTTACCTTGGGGTCCACTCTTTTGCAGCAGTCTTGAATGTTTTTCAGCTGTGAATTATTTTTCTCACTGTAGAATTATGGACTTCAGATAATTTGCACATGGCTTTATATACTTGCACCAGACTGATTGACAATAACAGTTGGTTCTCTAAGATCATTTCTGATGTCTTCGCTCGTTGGCATTGTATTAACAAACCTGAAGGCTCCAGACCAGCAAACTGCCTTAGAATTGAGAGGATGTGCTCTTCTTTTTATGTGTATACAGTCTTCACATTATAGTGTTTAAAGCATTTAAGGTAAATAGACTGTGTGTGTGTGTGTGTGTGTGTGTGTGGCAGGTTGCATTTAAATGCTGCGGATGTGGCTTGGAGGTATTTCCTGTTTAATAGCCCATTCTCAAAACTACTGAACACAGAAGCTGAGAATTTGTCCCTGTGGCCTTATTCCAAAACGATTATCATACTTCAGGTACAATTCAAAGTAGCATTCAGCAGATCCAAAAGCACACTTCGTCCCTGGTTTCCTCTGGTGTAGCTGAGTCTGTGTTGACTCCCGTTGGCACAATGGAGATGAATGATTTTGTTTTGTGCCGCTCACAATGCTGAAAAATGAATTTAGCTTTGCATTTAACATCAGCTTACCTCTCCTCTCCACTGCCCCTTTTCCGTGTTATTACTCTCAGTAATTCACATATTATAAAAGGGGTTAATTGTATTGGAATGCTGGTGTCTTCACGCTGCTTATGTAATAGTGATTATTACTGGTATTGTTTGATTTAGCCAGTGATCATTAACGTGTGTGTTGGCAGCTGAACTGGACTACAGCAGCGTTCTCCTTGGGATGTTGGTGATGCAAGATGTTCAGCTCGGCCTCTTCATTGCTATCATGCCGACTCTGATCCAGGCACAGAGTGGAGACTTGGACAGGTGTGTTGGTCTTTTTGTGGTTCTTCCATGTGTGCACGTGTGTTCTCTAAACACACACACACACACACACACACACACACACACACACACACACACACACACACACACACACACACACACACACACACACACACACACACACACACAGCATTGTAAACTCTTCCCTCTGTGCACCGCAGCTTTCTGTACGGAAGTCTCCACGTGCTGTATCTCCTGGCCGAGGTCGTGGTGTCTCTGGCTGCTGTGCTGCTGCTCTGTTTGCTTCTCAGATCATTCCTGATTGGCCCCTATTACAAGAAGCTCCACACGGAGAGCAAAGGCAACAAGGAGATCCTGGTGCTGGGGATGGCAGCTTTTGTCTTTTTCATGCTGACAGTATGCTTTTTGTTTTTAACCTTTGCGCTTAGATGAAGAGCTCACGTTTAGGATTTATCCTCCTTTAACCCGTCGTCTGTCTGTACTGGTTTTTCTCTTACTGATTGATGCTGTAGGTAACTGAGCTTTTGGATGTTTCCATGGAGCTCGGCTGTTTCCTGGCTGGAGCTTTGCTGTCCTCACAGGGTCACATGGTCACAGCAGAGGTCATGGGATGCATCGAGCCGATCAGAGACTTCCTTGCCATCATCTTCTTTGCTTCTATTGGTCAGAGTGAATGCGATCTTGTCTGACTGATCTCAGCTCGTATTGTAGTTTTGTACCTTCACAGCAAAACTTTACTGAATCATTTGTGTGTCTGTGTGATGCTGCAGGTCTCCACGTGTTCCCAACATTTGTGCTGTATGAACTCACCATCCTGCTGGTGCTAACGCTCACACTCGTCATTATGAAGGTACGCAGTAGTTCTTGTTTTTGTTTTATTTGCTTTGTCCGGCTCCAGTTTCTGCTTCACTTGATTCCTTATTTTCTTCCAGTTTATGATGGCTGTACTGGTGCTGTCAGTGATCTTGCCTCCGGGCTCTCGCCACATACGGTGGATCGTCTCGGCCGGCCTCGCTCAGGTCAGCGAGTTCTCCTTTGTCCTGGGCAGCCGTGCACGCCGAGCTGGCATCATCTCCAGAGAGGTCAGTGATGACTTCCTGTGCAAGTTTTACTCTTCAGACACAGAAGAGCATAGAAGGTGCTCCGTTTAGCCTTTGTTTGCTGTTTTTACTTAAATAAAGGGTTAATCGAATGCATTATTCAGAATCTCAGTTAATGAAATATTGACATCTAATTATTGGATCTTTATTTGGTCTGCCTCTCTGGCTCTGTGCAGGTGTACCTGCTGGTCCTCAGTGTCACCACTCTCAGTCTGCTTCTGGCTCCGCTACTCTGGAAGGTGACCACACACAAATGGGTTCCCCGCACCGAACGCAGACAAGTCACATGACCACACTGACGTCAGGGCCAAAGGGTTCCCGTGTGAGCTTTGCAACGCCAGCAGTGGCATCAGACAAAGTCTTAGTTCATTCCTGCAGGGCCAAAATCTCCCTGTTCTTCCTTTTCCTGTACTGATTCAGTCTGCTGCGTTAGAGGAGAGAAAGTAATCATTTGCTACATTTTGGCTTGAGGTCCTTGATTAAAGCCTCCTTCAGACTGTTAGAAAACTCTTTATTACAGTTTCTCCCTTCCAAGCATGGTCTAAACTGGTGTAACACACACTGTATGTGCAAAATAATCCACACTGTATTTGATATCACATACTAAAATAGGTTCAAATCTAACAGAGAGATAGAACATCAGTGAAGCACTTTGATCTTTGGGGAAAAATCTGGAAGGCTCAGCGGTGTCTGCTGCTTACAAAAACAAAAGGAAGCACATGTTTAGAGGAGAAGCACAAAAGATCAGAGATCCTTCGAGCGCTGATGCTTTAAAGATCAGAGACGCCCTCCTTATTTGTCAGGCACTTGTATGATCAGACATTCCTTCATTTCTGCACTTTGATCCTGAGATTTGCCTCCTTGTTGAAATCACATGACACTTCAACACATCTCCAAATGTTGATTTTGGAAGCATTTTTGTATCATTTAAAATGGCCTTCATCTTTTCTACAGATGACCATATTACTCTTTGCTCTTCAGTCAGTGCAGACAGCACTGTGCTTCTAACTGACATGAAAACTTTCCATGTGCTGTATTTAATCAGAAGTCGTTTATTTTGATCATTACATTCATACTGTGAATTTAGCTTTAATAGCACACTGAAAACTGTAGTTTGTAACTTTCTTTCCTTGTCAATTTTTTTGAAAACATGTGTCACACTACAAAAAAAAAACCTCAGAATGTAGATACTAAAATACCGAATTAGGGAGCATTAATGCGTCAGACACTAATAGCAACTCTTCTCTGACATTACATTTGAATACAAAATGCACTAGTTACCCCTGAATGTCAAACGTATGTGCCTGCTCAGCACTTCTCTGCACTAAAGACTCTGAGGAGTGCATTCCTCCTGTCGGACAGCACACCTCCCGCTGTAAGCATCTCATAGTTCATAAAGTGCAATGTCAATGTGTGTTAAAGAGCCACACGTTACTGAGTATTTTTTCATATTGTTCTCAAATACTTTCAGACTGAGAAGCTGCTTTTTTTTTTTTTAATTTACATACACGTGTGTTGGTGGTTGTGACTGAGACTCAGACATGAATAAGTGCTGTTTTCATCCAATGTTTGTGTATTTTTAAACTGCTGAATTCATTCATTTATTTATTAAAAAGAAGATGAGAGAATAATTGATCTGGTCTCATGTTTTCTTTGTTTTTTAATAATCCAGTAATTTCATTGGGAAACATGGCGATTAATTCCCTTAACTCAAGTTGTACTGAAGAGGCACAAAAAGCTGCTTCTGAGGAACGTTTCTGAGAAAATATAAAATAATCAGCAACTTTGTTAGGAACACCTGTTCAGTTACTCATTAATGCAAATATTTAACTTAATGCATTTAGGCATGTTCAAGACAGGTAAATCCGAGCATCGGAGTGGGCTAGTGCGATTTCTCCCATCTGTAGAGTTTGCTGAGAACGGTCTGGAAAAGAGGAAATATCCAGTGAGTGGCACCTCTCTGGGTGAACATGCCTTGTTGAGGTCAGAGGAGACTGGCCAGACTTCCACTTGATAGGATGAGAACAGTAACTCAGATAACCACTTGTTATCCAGTAACAAGTATCCAGAAGAGCATTTGTTCTTGACGCACTTTGGACCCCTTAGTAGCTACTGAGCATTGTTTACAATCCACAGCTGATCAACAATACTCACTGTGGTCCCTTTACAGTGCACCCGTCTCCTGATGGCTCCTGGAAACTGCTGTCCATAGCTCACCATGTCACATTCATCTCAAACTGGTTTCTTGAATGAAATTACTTCACTGTACTCAAATGACCTCCACAGTCACCAGATCTCAGTTCAGTAGAGCCCCTTTGGGATGTGGTGGAACGGGAGATCCACCTCATGGATGTGAAGCCAGCAAATATGCAGAAGCTGTGAGATGCTGTCATGTTAGTATGGACCAAAATATTTCCAGCAGCTTGTTGAATCTATCCAACAACGACATATGAGTGAGTAAAATGTTCTTCACTTTTAAGATTGATGACAAAGATAAAAAATAAGTTTATGTACTTATCATCTACAAGGTGTATTGTGCATCTATTGCATCCACCTTCCCTTCTGAAATTTCTCCACTGAAACCAAAAACAGGCACGGATGAATGAACCAGTTAATGTGTCTGTCCACGTGATAAAATATTCATCATCTCATCACAGAGCACAGTCATCCTGTACAAGGGAACAACAGCGGGCTTTCAAGACCTGAGGAAACCTTACTACTAATAATAATCATGATAACGTGGACGCTCCTACACGTGTCTGTCTGTGTCTGTTTATGTGCACATGTGAACATGCTGTAAGCTGATAACTTACAAAGTCTGCAGTCAGCACATCTCTGAGAAACCTCCTCAGTGTCATCATCCTATTATACCGTGGAGACGGCAGCCGGTTACACTTCACAGCTGATTCTCAGATTTTTGTTGTGCAGAAGTGACGGCACAGATTTTGCTCATTCCGATTGTCAAAATCACAGTTTTATTCATTATTATTCATACGCTTCATTATGTTCCTGAAATACATTCATCCAGTGTTTCTAAGGGCACATTTGGGTGTGTGTGTATTTTTTTCTGAAGTCATAATTCATGAATTTTCCCCTTTTACAGTTTATTTCATAACAAAGAACTTAATGAATTACTTAGAAACTTACGTTTGTAGACCTGCGAAACACAAAGAAACCGGAACTGTTGGTTTGAGTTGAATTTAAGTGGCTTAAAGGCTGAGTAGGTACACTCTGACTGTCTGACTTGTTTCATTTCACTGCTTTGAGGTAGAAGATGACTTTCCCCTCATATGGCTCATGGATGTTTTCGTAGCTGATCTTGTCAGAGACGACTCTGCACTGGATCTTGGCTTGCTTCTCTCTGACCAGGCTGAACCGAACGGCCACCAGTGGGTTGACATAAGTAGGCTGGGAACAAAAATAAAATAGGCAGAGTTACTAGTTACTGACGTGCGCTTGATTTTGAGTTTTATTTCTGTTTTTCTAGGATATCGCCTCCACTTCTTTAGGCAAGTGTGACATAAGAACACGGGTACTCAACATTAAAAGTGCGCCAGGTCCTGACAACAATTAGATTTTATTTATGGGGCGCCAAATCATATGAACAATTATCTCAGTGTACTAAATACAATTGTTAAAGACTCTACAACATTATACATAAAAACTCCAATGATCCAACAATCAAGGCACAAGCAGTCCTGAGCTCTTTGGACATCCGGAAACCAAGGAAGTGTTAAAAGTAACAAATGCTTGGACTATTATTTTTTTCACTCTGAAACAGGATGTTTCTGATTTTAGCAATGTTGTGCATGTGAAAGAAAGCAGACACAAACATTTGTTGAATGAGCAGGTTCTCGTCAAAGTTCCTCAGAGTAGTTCTGGAGATTAAAATAATACCATCCAGAGTGTGAATGTGCTTGTTTCTGAGGTTTTTAGGGCCAAAAACTCTAACTGTAATTTTTTCTGTATTTGGACATAGAAATTTAAAGGCCTTTATGCCTTTAAAACTGGTTTTATAGATGAAAATGGACAAAACAGTCGAGAATAGACGGGAAAGTAGGGAGAGAGGAATAATTGGTGAATTACACTTCAGTTCATCTTATGCTGTGAGGCATAACACTCACCTAACGTGACCGGGAGAGACACTAACCCATCCTCAGGGAGTCCCAGAAAATGCAAAATACAGATTTTGATTTATTGATTTATTTTTGCTTACCTGTGCAAGATTTCCATAATATGGGAAATAGGAGAGATCCATAATTCCACGATCAGGGAAATACTCTATTTTAGCCACACTGTCCTCTCCATCCTATAAACAAACAGAGTTTTATTTCAGTCAAAGAGCCACTTGATTATTTTATGTTAGAACGGCTGCAAGCTTCAAACTCTTTGTTAAACTGTGGCTGATGAGTTTAAAATGTTGGATGTGAACAGAAGATGAGAGTTTAGTGAAAAGACCTGTGCAAGGTGGGAAATGTGCAGAACCCAGTGTCTTCGAAGACTAAATCATCACTCTACCCCACTTTATTCAAACATAATACTAGATCACGGAAGCACCCATGAATGATATGTGAAAATATTTTTTAAAATAACTGCATGCAGCTCACCAGTACAGTGCAGTTGACATACGGGGGCAGGTCGGTGTGATCAGAAGGCAAAAAGTTAATGATCTGCAGAGAAAACGCAACATTTGCATTTATTGTAGCCTGTGCATTTCTAGCTCAGGGATCCCAGTATTGATACACTTCAGGCAAACATACCCTGTTCATCTTGATGACGACACAAGGCATGGTGCAGTTGTAGCCAAACGTTGGATCCTCAATTCCGGAGCACGCTCCGAGAATGCTCTGCTTGAAGGGGCATGCCCACTTGGTGTGGTGAGGGGCAGAGAAGGTGTTCTGGATGAAGTACTTCCCTTTGGTGCAGTTATAGGTGTTACACTCCAGCTGCTTGGTGTCATTGTAGGCTAAAAGGCAGCGGTGAAAACAGAGCCAGACAGCTTTTTGTTTGCCATACGAGCGTGTTAAATATTCGATAATGCTCAATAAATAATGTAAAGAAACACTAACGCATCAGGAACTCATGAAGGATGTTGGACATCTTCATCCAGCTCTCCTTGTCTGACATGTTGTAGGAGATTTCAACGTCTTCCTCACCATATGTGTTCGGCCACACCATCACCCCTGAGTGAGAAAACAAAGTTGCTTATGAGGCACGGAGGTGTGATTTTGGGATTATTTTGTTATTCTTTTTTAAAATATAATTGTTGACTTACCCGGTGATTGGAGTCGGTCTTGGTAGTCGGGGCTGTAGGGACTCACGGTGTACATGAGGACCCAGATTGCCAAAGAAAAGAGGCCCGTCATGACAGCGTAGAAGGCCACGTAGTACAGGCTAATGTACACTGTAAAGGAAGGATTTTATTAACTCACCTTCATGGTTACATCTTTAATGGTGCATCAGTATATTTTGCCTTAATGTGCCTCTGATTTTGTAATATTTCTCTCCTCATAGATGTCCATGTTTTCCACTCCCAAGCTTGTAAATTAAGAGGGGAAAAAATGAATATTTACAGTACACACGAGCGAGGCAGTTCTACCTAATGTGAAAACAGAGGTCAAGGTGACCTCTGCTGGTACAAACTGAATTTAATCTGACTGCACCAAACTTATCACCACTTATCTCGCTCTGCTGTGCGCGTGCACGACGTGTGACTGAGACTGACGTGAAACTCAGCTGCGCAAGTTTAACAATATAAACTCACTGGCCACTTTGTTATGTACACATTAATGTAAATATCTAATCAGCCACTTTAGACATGTCGACATGGTTCGTACCACTCTGAGTTCAAATCAAACGTCAGAATGGGGAAGAAAGGTGATTTAAGTGACTTTGGATGTGACATGGTTGTTGGTGACAGACAGGCTGGACTATTTCATAAACTGCTGATCCACTGAGATTTTCCCACACAGCACTCTCTAAGGTTTACAGGGAACGTTCTGCAAAAGAGGAAAAGTCCAGTGATTGGCAAATGCATCAGTTATCCCAGAGGTCAGAGGAGAATACCCGAACTGCTTCCAGCTGATAGAAAGGCAACAGTAACTTACATAACCACTTGTTACAACCAAGACTTGCAGAAGAGCATCTCTGAAAGCACAACACACCAAAGCTTTAAACAGAAAACCACACCGGCTGCCACTCCTGTCAGGACATCGGAGGCTACAATTTGCACGGTCTTGATTTCAGTAGCAAGACATAAAAAAAAGTATGAAAATGAAAATCATGGAGGTCCTTATTGTACTTGAGCCTTAAATAATTAATTGATTGGTGATACCTCTACTTATTTCCTATTCCAAGTCAAAATGGAAACGACCTGGAGTCTTATCTGTTTATTTAACTCACAAACATGAGT
>VOQJ01011843.1:0-10737 GCA_015052665.1 Apistogramma diplotaenia | reverse complement strand
ATCTTTTGGTTATCACACCCCTGCAGGTTAATGAGCCTAAGACACAGTGTCCAAGTCACTAATCATATCTGTGACTTTGACATTAGCCTGCTGTTTGCTCTCACAGGTAACGTCCGTATCTCTGACCTTGGTCTGGCTGTGGAGCTGGCTGATGATCAGTTTAAAATCAAGGGCTACGCCGGGACTCCAGGTACACTGAAGAAAAGTGGGAAAATAATTTATAAATCGTTGCTCAAACTCATGCATTAGCTAATTAACTTGATCATGTAAAACAACTACTCAGAGATAATTTGTTTTATACTTTGTTTGTAGTTATGTGTACTTCTTTTCAAGAAAGACATTGCACGTTTATTTGAACACTGTAAGACTTTTGATCAACAAATGAATGAAAACAAAAAGTAGAATGTTAGAATTATTTTGGGAATAGTAATAATAGGAAATATTTTGGGGCTTCACAGCCAGGATGGCTGTGGTTCCACACAGGATATAAGTTGGTTAGCTCAATGTGAATTTATCTATTGAAATAAGGACAAATAAAAATGTCCGCAGTGAAATGTAGCAGAAACTGTAGGTGTAGTAGTCATTGTGAGCTCCTCCAGTGGTAGTGGAAGATATTTAACAATCCTGATCCTTTTCATCCACCCTCCATCTGAAGGGTTATAACCTCTGGTATCACCTGCAGGTTTCATGGCTCCGGAGCTGCTGAAAGGTGAGGAATATGACTACTCCGTGGATTATTTCACTTTGGGAGTCACTCTGTACGAGTTTCTGGCTGCTAAGGGACCCTTCAGGACCCGGGGAGAGAAGGTAGATGTACTGTGATTAAATGTGTGATCCTTGTTTCCTTTTTCCTTTTCTCAACTCCCATTTTAAGCAGTTTTTTTAAATTTACTGTTTTGTCTTCTAGCTCCACTTTTTTTAAAAAATCTTTCTCGTTGTGGACTTGTGATGCTGAATCCAATTTAAAAATAAGATTTATCTAACAATACAGATTTTATAACAATCATATGATAATAAAGTTTATTTGTATAATACTTGTCAAAACCAGTGTTACAAAGTGCTTCCCAGAAAAAACTGAATTACAAAAACAAACTAGGAGGAAATTATAAAACAATTTATGAATAAATTAAACAAGCGTTGCAAGACTGAAGCGCAATGTCAAAATAAGAATGAGAATAAAATGAAAATGCAATTTGATTTCATTAAGACTGAAATGAACATAAAGATCTCGAAGTTGAAAGAGTAAAAATTAAAAAGCTAGTCTTGCAAGTTAAATTAATCTTTAGCAGTGATTTTAAAGAAGATGCTAATGAGACGGGCTGACCAAGAACCAAAAGAAGACTCAATGCTGGGATGCAGCTTTTCTGAACCACTGATGAGAATATCTGTTTCATCTGAGTTCAATTTAAAATATTTTGCATGCGTCTATTTCTTGTCAGTTAGACATATTAAAAAAAAAAGAACAGAGATTTCAACCTTAAAGTTGGACGTTTTTTTTTTAATCAGTGTATTTTACTGGGAGATAGAGATTGGTGTCATCGGCATAGCAGTGAAACAGAAAGTCATTTCTCAGTGTAATGTGGCCAGAGAGTTAGTATGTATAAAAAAAGGATAGGTCCCTGCAGATCCCTGAGTGACTCCAGAATTTAGTGCAGAGCAAGGAGTACTGTGGTTACCAGTGGCAACAAGAGATTTTTGATTGGTTGGGGACCTAAACCACTGCAGTTTTCCCAGGTATTCCAACTTAGTGCTGCAGCTTCTCAATCAAAATATTATAGTGTGCTGTACTGAATACTGCACTCAAGCCAATTCACTGAACTTCAAAACAGAGTAGAATTTGTATTATTTTATATTAAGCTGTATTTACATATTAGTATACTGCTAAATGTCACATATTAGAATGTGTAATTTAAAAAAAATAAATTGAAGTTATGTTTAAATTCTATAGATTCTATCCTATATATTTAATTTCAAATAATGAAAAGACAACATAGTAAATGTTTAAACTGAGAAAATTATTTTTTGAGAAACATATATTATTTATTGTTAATTTGATGCTGCCAGCATGTCACAATAGTAAATATCCTGTATACACCACTGCAGGTGGTGGATGACCAGAGGAAAAATAAAGTTTTACTGAAATAATTTATAATGGGGAAAATAAAGAACAATTTGCTGGCTTAGATGACTCTGACTTAGTTGCTTACCCTTTTTATTAAATGAATTAAATTGTGGGGTCTGTATTATAGAACCACTATAGAACCACAATTGTCGTTCAGTAGTAAATAGCAGATAATTGAATTTAAGTTACATTAACAACAAGAGAAAAATGTATATGATCTGAACACATGTAGCAAGCAGGTTTATATTCACCTCATTTTTTCTGGTTTTGTTTTCGTGTTCAAGGTGGAGAACAAGGTGGTGAAGAAGCGGATTTTGAATGATACCGTCACTTATCCTGAGAAGTTTAGTGAGAACGCTCGGTCCATCTGCGAGGGCCTGCTGTGCAAGGAGGTCGACAACAGGCTGGGTTTCAAGAACGGGTCGTGCGACGAGCTGAGGGCGCACCCTTTCTTTAGTGAGATTAACTGGAGGAAACTGAATGCAGGTCAGTCAGAAACAGACAAGTAGCTATGCAGTTTCCCAGTTATTTTGTCCGCTTTCATCACAGTGCATTAAAACACGTTTGTGTGTGCAGTTTGAAGAGCCTGATTTGCTTCATGCTCACTCGGTTAATGGTTGAAATGAGGTTTATCTTCTGCTTGATGTGATCATTTTGTTTTCTTTTTTTTTGTGTGTGCTGATAAAATCCAGCTGTAGAAACACTCACTCAAACAGAGTTTTGGGATTTTAATAAAGATGACGTGTCAAGTTATAAAAAATAAAAAATATCAAGCAAAAAGAAGAAAGGAATAAGAACACTGATCCTCACAGGTGCAACTTTCTTCATTGTGTCTGCGCAGGGATCCTTACGCCTCCTTTCGTACCGGATTCCAAGACAGTTTATGCCAAGGACCTCGACGACGTCGGGGCCTTCTCCACAGTTAAAGGCGTGCAACTGGAAGACAAGGACAAGGAGTTTTTCGACGAGTTCGCCTCAGGGAACATCCCCATCCCCTGGCAGGAGGAGATGATCGAGACCGGGATCTACGGTGAGCTCACAGTCTGGGGCCCGGGCGGCACTTTGCCCAACGACCTGCGGCGTGAATCCATCCTGGAGCAGCCCAAGTCCTCCACCTGCACTGTGTCATAACCCTTCAAGATGACATGAACTTTGTCTCTCAAGCACTTTTTGTACAGGTGGTCAGTACATGTTAGTGTGGTGGATTTGATGGTAAAGTCACTGTTTCATAATAAAGTTGTACCAGCAGTGCAGTATTAGTCACACTTTATGTACATTTGCTGCTGTAATGCTCAAACACTTTTGCTGTCAAATCTGTTGAGTGATTGTGTACAGGTGCTGTTTATCTTTAGTGCACACGTTTGTCTGGCGTCATCTAATGGTTTCTAACGTTTTGACTTCTCTTTGACTTTTACAGGAATGACTGATTACAGTGCGTCTGTGTGCAGAACAAAAACAGCAAATTAATTTTATTATCCTGCTTTTATTTGTGTGCCAAGTGAGCACACAGCTTTATTTGCCAGTGTTCAAACTCCCTGTGTTTCACATTTTTACACACCTTAATAAGGGTTTATCCATTGCTGTAGAGATGTTTGTGAATTTAAATAAATATTTTGGTATTAAAGTCAGGTTTTGTGTGAAATGATGTATGCCCTCCACTAAATACATCAACAGAAATAGATCTCAGTCACTAAATCAACAGTAACGAAATATTTTTAAAAAATCAAATAGATCAAAATAAATAAAAGCTGTGTTTGCACCAGGGTACTGGGCTCACCTGAAAGCAAGCGGAGATAAATACCTTTTTCCAAGTGTTTCAAGTGTTTTCAATCTTATTAAAATCACAAGAAAAACGATTAATAACTGATAGCCTATTAGCTGATTACTATAGAATTTTAGCCAATTTACAATCCAAAACCCAAAACACCAAATAGAGAAAACTGCGCATTACATCACCGCAAGAAAAGCTTGCGTCTATCGTTTATTGTATTAGAGATTTGAAATATTTAGGAAAAAAATTCTTATTTGTTGTTCCTGCGTATTAAAAATGATAATAGTTTCCTTCATATGAGCTAATTTATACTGATCCCACGGCGGTAAACAGGATGGGCGACAACTTTCATCCGGGAGGCGTCCTCACCTGCTGAGAGATGTACGTGTATTTGTCTTTTACCCTTCTTCGCCGATGGAGGGCGCTGTAGATACATATTCACTTTACTTCTACGTGGAGTGCGCAGCATCCATCCCAGGTGTGACCCATCAGCCTGCACACATTAATTCTCAGCAAAACACATCATACCCACTGTTTTATTATATGATGCATGGCGTTCGTTCAGATCGTGTAATTACTGTGAACATAAATCAAATCGGAGTTGTATATCAACTTATGTAAGATCAATAATTTAATAATTGATCACTGAGGTGAATACAGGAAGCTGATTGGTCTCTCTCGCGCTCTCTCTCTCCTTCTTCGGCTTCAAGTAAAGTTGAACCCTCCTGAGCTCAGAGGGAGTCAGCTGTGCTCATCTGCACACTCTGTGGATTATAAACCTGTATGAATCTGCAGCCCCGCGAAGGATGAAGACTCTGCTGTAAAGCGACTGAAAACTCTACAAATTAAAAGCGTCGCCTCCATCCTCCCGGTTTGTGTCCTTTATTCCAGAGCAAATCCATCCTCGGTGAGTGAAAATGCAGCAGCCTGAAACCCCGCAGATAACTCGGCAAAGAGCAGCGGAACCGCTGGAACCAGCAGGTACACTCATATCAGCTTTCACCGTCAGCATGTGTCAGAATATTAAATGCATGCTTCTTTGTTTTTGGTTTTGTTCAGGTAAAGGTTTGTGTTATCTGAGGAAAAACGTCCTCCAGAGAAAAATCCATTCATTCTCAAATACAGGTTTCATCTCTTGAACAAGTTCAAAAAATATATCCTTAGGTCAAAGTGCATTTACCTACTTTCATTTTTCTTTTTTTATCCTTCTTTTCTGCACTGTCGTTAAACACTGTTCCACTTTTATTTTACTGTTTTTTTTACTTACTTGTGTGCACTTCTAAACAAAAACACCTCAGAAGTGATATATGCTCTTAATTACAAACCAACAATAAAAATACAAATGACATTAACAGGATGTTATGTCCACATTTGAGTGTAAAGAGGCTCTCCGTCATCCCAGTTCTTCCTGTCCTGCAGATCAGCACCTGCGTCGGAGGAGAACCGCTCTGTGGGTGACCGTCTCTCTGCTGGCTCTGGGTCTGCTGGTGCTGACCATAGGTCTGATCTCGGCCACTCGCGCCGACAACGTGCTTGTCGTTGGGCAGTATCCCGGCATCATAGTGAGTGACGCTCTCCTTCACACAGCCCAGAGGCGCTGACCGGTGCTCTGTTTCATGAAATCCTCACAGTGGCTGTGACATTTGTGCTCCTTTTGTCAAACCTTAATGTGCATTTCTCATAATTTCCCTTTTCTGTGCTTACAGTTGAGTTTCGGGGCATTTCTGGGTATTGTTGGCATCCACCTGGTGGAAAACCGCAGACCCATGGTGAGTGTGTGCCTCTGACCCTCTGACCTGTTGGATTCAAATACTGATGATGATTTCATATATTCTTTTCCTCCAAGGCCTTTTTTGTCTTTATGTAGACCTCCGCTTTCTTAAATCAGACCGCAAGTAATCAGAAATTTAAGAAAGCACTTCCTGGTTATAAAATTTCCTCCTTGATTGATCTGAAATAGAGAATTCCTTAAATCTCTCAGGTGAACGAGAGGTCCCCAAGCTGTTGCAGGGCTAACACAGAGAGACAGGCTCACACTCACACACCTACAGTCCATTTAGAGTCACCAGTGAATCTAACCTCACTAACTGCAAGTCCTTGGACTGCAGGAGGAAGCCAGAGTGCCTTTAAGTAATTTTCTCCATGTGTGGTTTCCACCCTGGATCTCCTCATTTGGTCACAAGACAAATCTGAGGGGTTGCATGGTGCAAATCATAAACTGTGGTGCAGATTTTTTTTTTTTTTTTTAAAAAACATCTTATCCACCCTTTCAGTTGAGCCAAAGCTTTCTTGGGTGTTTTGGTCACATACATTGGTGATATTTTATATATCAAACATTTATTCAGTTGTCCGCCTCCTCTGGATGGACAGGAACATCTGGCCCAGTGATCAGATACATAAAATAGAGGTTTCCTTTATTATTTGCTGGTTTGTTTCAGTCACGTGCTGCTCGTTTGCGGCTTTAAACGCAGAGGTGTGTATGAAGCAGGAGAAGAGTGAAAACGACGCACTGAAGCCAGCTGTTTGTGATTCCTGTCATCTTTTAAGCTTCATTATAGTCATCATATAAAAATGAGGCTTTGTTCCTGGAAAGCAGGATATATATATATAAATAAATATACACAAATTAGAGGATTATGTTACAAACTTTACAAATTCTCTAAACTGTTTTACGGGAATTTGCCCTTATGAGCATGAAGCAAATCGGATTACTCGCTAGAGGTCTAATGCATCCTTGATCCTTGTGCCCGGGTTAGTGTACGTGACAGGCTTTGTGGTGAGGAGGAGCGAATACATTTTTCTCTGGGCTTCAATGACAAGAGGGGAAATTGTGTTAGTATTGGTCAGTTGCTGACAGGGCTCCTTTATTTCAGTCTGGGACACAGGTATTATATCCTCCCAGTGGCTCTCTGTACAGCGGGCGGTTCAGAAAAATGAGCATGTAAATGATTCAGGAGAGGTAATTACAGGGAGGTCCAGCTGCCAAAAGATTATTGCTTCTGAAAAACAGCTCCTTGCAGTGGATAAAGTGTATTTCTTATGTACGTTAGAAAAGGCCACGGTGCTCAACGGACCTACAGCCAGCTTGAGACAACATTCAAAGTTGCCAAGAAGGGCAACGCTGCTTAAAGACCAACGGCAACAAGATGCTGTTCTGTGTCATTTAAGTAGAACTATCAGTATCACATTCACAGGACATGAAACCCAGCATGAGACTGACTGTGTCTGGCATCGTGAGGCGGCAGCTCTTGTTTTTCATTTCCGAGTTTGCCATGATTCTTGAACCATCTCTGAGGTTTACAGAGTTCTCGTTTTCTCAGCCGCTTGTGAGATTTCTTCTTTACTGGATAAGAGGTTATTCACACCCAGTCACAGTGGGTGTTGTAGCTTTGTGACCATCAAAAGGTACTCCTTAGGATTTGGAGTCGAAGCAAAGAATCTGTGGTTCTCCCAGTTAACTTCTGTATCTCCTGTAAAATCCTCCTCCTCACTGGTAAACGCCTGCATGCCCGTTCTCCCCAGTATTATCCTTCCCTATACCCAGTCCCAGACTCTGAGCTCCACAGACAAGGACCTACTTTTCCAGTGAATAAGGAGTGAAGTAATAAGGAAACCAATCTTTGTTGGAGGACATTCTTCAATCTTTTTGATCATAATCAAGCATGTTACCCACTGTGTCACTGAACACATTCGTTTTGGTGTCCCACAGTGCCCAACCTGTTGAAAGAAATCACATTTTATTTTTATAGCGCCTGTCAAGATAAACATCTGACTTACTAGTTTATAAAGGCTCCGTAGTGGGTAAATTTGCACCTCTTGTCATTGAAATTTGTGCTTGTAGCTTAAAGAAGGAGGGCTCAGCTAATGAGGCAGTTATGCTTTAAAAATCTGGAAAATACTAAGGACTAAATTAATCACTCCGTGGGGGGAGAAATTTTGTCCCCGCGGGGATAAAAATATTTCAAATTTCATTTCGCTGCATATGGAAAAGCTGTCTAAGTTGTAAAACTCTATGGCATAAAATAATTATTTGTATAATTATTTGAGACAGAAATTTCTGCCTGTACATTAGATTGAGACCAAATGTACATAAGATGGAGGAGCTGTTTGATTCTAAAGATAAAGATATTACTCTGCAGTGAAAACGTGCAAAATATTATTAAGAGTTTTTGAATTTGGATGCCGGTAATCTGTTCACATATTTTTCATAATTTTCTCTGTTTTCTTTCCGGTCCGTTAAAGACCTCCTGTCTAATGAGAACAATAATAAAGACAAAGAACTTACAGACACACACACACACACGCACACGCACACACACACACACCCGTACAGACAGATGATGCCTTTAACAAGAGGCAAAGAAGCCAAAAGAATGGCTGATGTTGTGAGTGAGTAGGTGTGTGTGTGTGTGTGTGTGTGTGTGTGTGTGTGTGTGTGTGTGTGTGTGTGTGTGTGTGTGTGTGTGTGTGTGTGTGTGTGTGTGTGTGTGACAGACTCATTCAGTCCTCCAGGCTACGACACAGCAGAGAAGAAGAAGTGAATTAAGTCAGACAGCTCAACTTTCAGCCACGGGAGTGTCATATTTGTGATATGATTATATTAATTTGATTAATTAGCAATTAATTAGATGTTAAAGAAATGTTTTTCCTGTCCTTGAATGACTGTGGTGTGTGTGTGTGTGTGTGTGTTGTGAATTTTTCATGTGTTGTCCAGGGTGTCGTGCACCCGGTCAGATCGCACTGGCTTACTTTTCCTTGCAGTGTACCGTATCTGAGCTGGGCTGCATAGATATCCATCTTATGCCTGTTCACCCGTGCGGAGCAGAGTAGCAGCTGTGTGTGTTTAAAGCTGATGGGGTCCAATATTAATCAGGTTTTACTGCAATAAAACCTGATTAACATTGTTGTTTCTCAGACTCTGCGTGTGGATTTAAATGCGTGAACACAACAGAAAGAGACAGAAAGCTGCCGTCTCTGTTGTCTGTGGCATCACTGCCGGCCAAGTGCTTGAAACTTTAATGCCGTGATCGCTGGTCTACCGTGTCTCTTATGAGGCACGTGTGGCACAGCGCTGAAACAGGTGTCTTCTTCCCTCCAGCATCTGAGGCTTGTACTGTAACATGAGAGCTGGTTTGCAGAGTGAGGCCACTCATTAAAGAAGAACAACCTGTGTCACAATGCTGTGGACACCTGAGAGCTCTGACGCTGGTCTGGCTTCCTAGGTTGGTCAACCCTTTTAGTCCTCTGACTTTATATAGTGGCAGGTGGAGACTTTGATGTGGTTTCAACAGCAGACAGGAAGTGATAGGTTCATCTACTGCAGCCTAACAGGTTTCCTGTTGGACTGAAGAAGTGTACTGAGGAAATCAAAGCACTTTAAAGTAAAATATTATAGGAGTTTTTATGTACATTAGCATTCAGGCTGAGGTTGACATACTAAATAAAAATAACAATAAATAAGTGGTAGAGTGACCAATAGACCCCTTTTGCTCCTTTCAAAGGTTTCAGAGGGACCGGTCTTCTCTGCGGTCACTGATATTTGTTGAATAAAGCTTTAGAAATGTTAATAACTCATACAGCCACATTTCCTTTTGTCCTTTATAAAGGAGCCATCAAACTCTGTCTGCGAAAGCAAAAACTCCCCTTCTGTCGCTGCCGTTGTGATAACAGGCTCCACTGCCCTCACACCCTGTAATGTTTCTTTATGACCGCATGCTTCATGTGGCTTGTGTTCGTTACCCCAGCAGCCTCTCCTGCAGTCGCTGCCTGTATCTCACACGCTGCCGTCCTCGTGGTCACCTTGCAGTTCAGAGAGAGGAGCGGGTGAACCTTTAAAGGGTCGTATTTTACCCAACGGGCCAAGGGACGATTGCTTCTTAATGGCAGAGTGTCCAGCTGGTGTCACGATTGGACGCTGGACCGCTGAGCAGGGGAGGAAGTCCTTGCAGAGGTCAGCGACTTTGGTTGCATAACCTGATAGGTATCTTTACAGAGGCTGTAAAATTCCTCGTGTCGCGTCGTTAGCTCTTTTCTACTCGTGCTGCTTTCATCTCTAAAAGGTTGTCTTCTGTTGGTAATCGGCTTCATGTTTTGGTGGCAGGAGAAGAATTTAGATCCTTTGAGTCAAATTTGTACTGTGGAGAAAAAAAAAGGAGCAGTAGTGGAGGATGTACTGTGATCTGTTTTCTGAGTAAAAATGCAAAACTATAAGAATATAATCACAATAAAAATTCTGTGATTAAATATTTTAATCCAAATTAAAGCACCGGGTTTGTGGTGCAGCTGTATCCATTTAAAAGAGGGGTGTCAAACTCAATCATAGGACGGGCCAAAATTGAAGACACAGTTTAAGACGCGGGCCGAACAGAATTAAAAATAATCATTTTAATCAGTAATATGAATTTGACGACCAGAATACAACAACTTTTCCCTCAACACATTAAATAGAATATACATTTATATTTTTCTTCAAAAATAAGATCAGGAAAAATGAAAATATTTCAAGCTGATGCAGGGCTGGACTGGGCTTAGACCAGCCCCTCATAACTAACAGAGCATAACTGACTAGTAATTTATGTATGTGGGATTACAGAGACGTGTGACATGGTGCTGATGAAGGTTCGCAATTTTTTCAGGTAAAAACTGTGATGTGAAATTCTGTGCTTCAGTCCGCAAAACGCTTTGTAAACTGCTCAGCGTGTCCAGCTCATCAGCAAACAAGCGCAGCTGCAGACTCAGCTGTGGAGACCTCGTCTGAGCACATCGCACCTGTGTGGCTCATCACCAAATTCAGAAGCTATTTTCTCCAAAACTGCCGGTGCCTGTCTCAGGGCTTTGCTGCGCA
>VOQJ01011842.1:0-10104 GCA_015052665.1 Apistogramma diplotaenia | reverse complement strand
ATATATATATATACACATCTGTATATGTGAAGTTGCATTTTTTTAGTGAATTCATTCATTGTGCCTGCAGTTGTGATAATACTACTCCAGCGCAGTGCTTTCACTTTTAATACAGGAAGGGAAAAGATAAATTCTCCTTTTTCCTCCAGGGACTAAGTGTCTTCACTGTGTTCAAGGACACTTTTGCAAGCTTGTTGCTGCCGGGACAGATCCTACGCCTCCGTGTGAAAGATGGGCTTTCTAAATACAAGGCCATCCTGTTAACTTATCCTTGCAGATATCTAAGGCACACACGTTTCCTTAAGCAACAATTTGGCCAAGATATTAGATGGTATAATAGTTTTTACTCTTCTCCTGTGCAGACTCAGGTTGAATGGGATATGCGACTTGGCGTGTGGAGCATCAGGGCATTTGGACAGTCTAGTAATCCACAGGGAAGGTGCACACTATGGCTCCACGTGCTGTTAAGCTGCTTAGTTCCTCTGTAGTTAGGACTGTGTAGTAAAAACACATAACAGGCAGGAAGTATCCATTAGTCCAACTGTTTAAACAACACGCTGAAGAAGATGGCTGAGGTTGTAGGTGTGAGTCCCGAAACAGCTGAAGAAGCCAAAGAAGCATGGTCTTGTGTGGAGCTGTGGAGCTGCTTAGGAGCAAAAAAAAAGAAAAAAGACTGGACCACCTGCCTGCTGCGTGTTGGCAGACTCCAGACTGGCATGACTCAGCGTGGGACTCTGCAGTGATAAAGCATGTAATCAAAGAAACGATAAAATGTCACAGAAAGCCCAAATAACAGCACAGATGACTGCAGCTTGTGAACAAAGCTGAATGCAGGTTTTAAAATGTGGAAGGTGAGTGATGTAGAAGTGAAACTCTCTTCCTGGGAAATTATTGTGACCTTTATTTCTTTGTCTCACATGTAAGAACGTGTCACACTGAAACACAGTAGGAAGTGTGATGATTTCTCTTCCTTTTTTTCTTCGTACAAGGCTAAAGGGAGCCCCCTTGTGTTTGCCTTGAGTTTAAAAAGTGAGGCGTGCATGCATTCAGATGCAGATGTTTGACTCTGGAAAGCCCACAGGGTAAATGCACCAGGCCACCGAGTGAGTCAATGTGTGCGTTTGTATTTGCAGGTCTCCTGGTGTATGTGGCCATGATGGTGGGTGCGTTGGTGTGGGGCGGTCTGTGTGATAAAATGGGGAGGAGGAAGTGTCTAATCTACGTCCTGACCATCGACCTGGTCTTCTCCTTCCTGTCCTGCTTCGCTCAGGGCTACGGCTTCTTCCTCTTCTTGAGGTTCTGCTCCGGCTTTGGGTGAGACACAGATTTACCCAAATTTGCATTTACATTACTTGAACAAAGGAAAAAGTCCACAGATTTTTTTCTTTTTTCAGACTGAGTGACCTTTTCCATAAATAAGTTAGTGGGAACAGATTCCAAAATAATATGCCTGACATTTAAAGAAGAAATATAACAGGAAGAACTAATATTAAAACAAAGTGTGCTCCTTCGGGAAGAGTCTGGAGGATAGTGTGGCTGACACAGACATGTATTACTGGTCACAAGCACATGTATTAAAAAAGCAAAGCTATGTGTACTTTATGGGTGCGCATTCATCAATAGAAATCTTTAGTTTGGTGAGTTATTTCAGCCTTGTAAATTAGTTTAATTGGTTTCCTATAAGAAAAACTGACCCAGAGTTTGAGCCTAATTGGCCTTTACTTTGTGTGACAGTTTGGCATCTGTTCCTGCACAATAGCCTCCAGCTACATGACAAAGTGTAAAGCAAAAAGTGTTGTTTGAGCCATTAAACAGTTGAGATCCAGGAAGATTACAGTAAAGTCGGGGTCTTAAAGTAGCATCTTCCCTCCACGCTGTCATGTGCAGCCTGCTGGCACACGCCATGGTAACACACTGCTAACAGCCTTCATGCTGCACACAAGGAGGCTTCTTTTCATTTACGTCAACAGAGCATTTCTTTATTACTCTAATTAAAACGAGTAAACATTGCTCTTTGATTGTTCTTATTTCCAGCTTTATTGCCGTGTTCCTGCTGTCGCCAGCACCTTACGGTGAAGCACTGATTGATTTTGCAACTTTCAAAGACACATTTGTTTTGATAATGGTTCCGGTCAGATCTGCAATATTGATGTTGGAGCTTGTTGCTCAGCCACAAAATACAAGGTCACCAGAATAAACCGTTCTGCTGTCGCTGCTTCACTGCGATAATGACTCCCATGTTAGTCATTAATGCTCACATTTGAAGAAAAACTATGTGCATTTTTCTGGAGGCAGACTGCACATCCCTGCATAAAAAGATCTGCTGAGGTCATAAGAAAGGGAGAAATCTTCTAAAATGTCACTAATCCTTGAAGTGATTTTAAACCTACAGATGTGATAATGTGTTTTTTTCCCCCCACAGTTCAAAAAATGCATCGTGTAAGAAAGAAAGTACGTGAAAGATCTGAGAAATGCAAATAGGATTGACCAAAGGATGAAACATTCCTACTGATGCTGTTATTAACTGTGACCATCACCAGCACTGAAGCCTCCTTATCGCAAGGCCCCAGACTTAAATCAGTAATCACCGTCATGATATGAACCAAATCCTGTACTTAATGCAGCCTGTTCAACAACAACAACAACAAAAATCAATGAAATATTATTGCTAAAAAATATTTTTTGTGGGTGTTAGATTCCAGCTGGGGTGTAAACGTGCAAAGTGTTTCACAGTTACATTTAAAACATAAATCCGTGTCAGCTTAATTATAAAGCAAATTTGACGACCATCCAATGGCATGTAAATGAAACAGCAGCATGCCAGAATATGGTGGATGGTGGACGATTAAAAAGGGAGGCTAAAGTGTCTTATGCCCCCCCCCCCCTCAGAATTGGTGGCTCCATCCCGATTGTGTACACCTACTTCACCGAGTTCCTGCAGATGGATAAACGTGGAGAACATCTGAGCTGGCTCTGCATGTTCTGGATGTTTGGAGGCCTTTACGCCTCCTTCACTGCCTGGGGAATCATCCCTCACTATGGTAACACACAGACTCAGACAAACACATGCAGAGCATTAAAAACATACAGTACAATAAAACCCACAAACAAAATGTGGTTGTGGCAACATAATGGTAACGTTACAGCTGCTTGATATTTCAAATTACGTAATACTAACATAAAATTGTGAAACGAGAGCCCTGTGGCAGTAATGTTGTGATTTTGTTACATTTATTTTCTAAAAATGCTACATTTAATAATGTGGTGCAACAAAAATAACCCAGTTTTTTTTTCATGTGTTGGGAAATCAAATGTAGCTTTGCAAATTATGACCAAACGCAACATTGGCGTCACATAACGTGTTTGTAGGAAAAACAGCAATAATATTTCAGCTTTAATTAGTGACTGAACCACAGTTTTTTATTGGGGTAGTCAAGCTGAGACGATTACTTGCACAGAAGCTGATGTTAATCAGTAAATCAGTGTAGGTCAGACAATAACAATAAAAGGTAGTTGCACTATTAGAACGTGTCCATGTGTGACACCATGCAGAAATCACAATGGCAAAACATTAATTGCTGAATGTAATTTCACTTCTTTTCTGGGGGTGATTTATCTGGAGCACCTCATACGCTCCCCTTGCACCTTTATTTCTATGGATGCCTTCCTGCTCCACTGACACTATATAGACAAAAGTGCATAGTAGCGCTTACAGGAGCACTTACAAAGCTCCCTCCTGTTGTTAAAGCCAGAACTCTGCTTGCTATCCATCCTTGATTCTCCATCAATAATGAATAAAAGTGGAACTTTAGCATGTGTGGAGCTGGTCACTGCTTCCTAATAAACAGAAACATTTTTGTATTTTCTTTCACTCTCAGCCTGCATAATGTGGTGACATTTATTGAATAGCTCATTTTGGTTCTAAATAATATGGCTCATAAGGAAAAGTTGTCTCATCAGTTATATTCTGAATTAATCATTCACAATAAAACAACCAAACATACTGAGACCAGCAGGACTGAAAAAGAGTCCCAAACAACCTCACAGTTGGCTGCTTGTAATTGACTTTTAATGACTCAAATGTAAACAACTCAAAAAAAAAATGCAGCAATTCTGTGATTTGATAATTAAAGCAGGAAAAGAAGTTTTTGGAAATATTAACATGTTCTTTACTGGGTGTTTTTTTACAGGCTGGGGCTTTGCCATCGGGACGCAGTTTCAGATGCACAGCTGGAGATTGTTCATCCTGGTGTGTCTCTTTCCTGCACTGGCCGCACTCGTCGGACTCGTGTTCATGCCGGAGAGCCCGAGGTTCCTCCTGGAGGTCAGATACTGGAAGCAGCGGAGATAGATTGTAGTCTTCCAATATTCATTGTCAGCATTAAACATCAGGCTGTGATTGGTTAAGAATGTTGAGTCATCAGACATCACGCCAACATCCCACTGCTGTGCAAAGGTAACGGTGAGCTGCTAAGGCAGAACCAGAACACCACCCACCTCTGCTTCTCATCCGGAACAATGTCAGAGCTTTAACCACATGTGGTGTTGTATTTGCATGCTACTGCTGCACCGCAACTTATCGCACATTACCCCTCCTGATAAGAGGCAGGCCTAATGGGAACATTCATCTGCTGCAGTATGTGTGGGAATGTTTAAGTGGTCAAAGTGAAACCCGTGATTAAAGGAGTCGCTCTTATATTTAGTTTGCTATACTGTATAATTTCAACTGCAGATACCAAACCCTGGGAGGTTTCTCAGGGTGCTCTTTAAACTCATTTAAATAGATATTCCTATGTTTGTGCGTGTGGGTTTTTTTCTTTCAGAATGCCCGACATGACGAGGCGTGGATGATCCTGCGACAAGTTCACGACACCAACTGGAAAGCCAAGGGGGAGCCAGAGAGAGTCTTCACTGTAAGCCCTTACTTACACTCGTGTTTGGCCCAATCAGCTTCAGCATATTAATAAATGCAGCTGCAAGCTGTTGCATCCAACAGCCAGCTTTGGACAGGTGACACGCAGGCAGATTTTATTGTTGCACCTGTTTGTAATTCATGTAACTGCTTTAGAGTAAAGGTGACCTCCTCCCAGAACACCTCACCTGGGAGTACAAATCGTTAAGAAGATAAAGAATCTGAAAGAATCAAAAATAATTTACTGAAGCACAGAGTTTGAATAATAAATAATAGCAACTTCCCCTGGAGTGTCTAGACTTCAGGGGTCCTGTTATGGTGGTGGGGGACATGAAGACTTGGATGAGGTTCTCTGTGCAACCAGGATGAGGTGGGGATGGGGAAGAGGCGGGCTGCACGGATGAGAGAGTGAAATGTTGAATGACAGAAGAAGACCTGAGATTTAAACAGCAGCAGAGGCTGACTGGCTGCCTTACAGAAGGCAAGTAAATAACTGAACTAAAGTAAGGATGAAACCCCACATAAAATTAGATAAGATTAATTTATGAATACCTTCCATACAATGTAACTATACACTAAAAAGCAGAGCGCCAAGTTCGATCAAAATTTCCACATTTTTATGTTCACGTGTTTATTGTTTCAAGCAGGCTTTTAGAAATAACAATAAATAAAAAGGATGGTTAGCAAGGTGGTCCCAGTGAATATACCCACCCTCGTCTCCGTGTGCAGGTAACCAACATCAAGACTCCACAAACTCAGGATGATGAGTTCATCGAGATCCAGAGTGAGACCGGGACCGCCTTCCAGCGCTGGACTGTCCGACAGATGACCATGCTGCAGCAGGTCTGCGATACGTTCGGCTAAGATAAAACTGAACACAATAAAAAGAAAATAGTTTTCTGTACAGACCTTGCATGTAAAGCTTGATCGTCTGTCATCCTCTTCCTTCAGGTGATGGCTAACATCATGTCACTATCAGCCCCAGAGCTCCGACTACAAGGCCTCCTCCTGGTTATTGTCTGGTTCTGTTTGGCCTTCAGGTATTTATCCTCTAGATCCATGTTGGAATGTGAGGGAAACACCTGCATCCTCTCATCTACAGACAGAAGTACACATTTTCTTTTGCAGATTTTAGTTTTATACGCTCGTGTTTTATATGTTTCTGTGTGTATCAGCTATCACGGGCTGGGAGTGTGGTTCCCTGATATGATCAAGTACATGCAGTATGAGGAGTACGAGTCCAAAGTCAGAGTGTTCCACAGAGAACGTGTGGAGCGCTTCCACTTTAACTTCTCTCTGGTCAACCAGATCCACCGTGAGGGGGAGTACATCCATGACAAGTACGCTTCTTTAGAGCCAGGGCGTTATATGTGGTTCTTTAAAATCACGAGTTTCAGAGATTAATTTCTTTGTGCTTCCGTTTTCATTTAGGTTTGCAAACATTGAGATTAAGTCCGTCAAGTTTGAGAATTCTCTGTTTGAGAACTGTTACTTCGAGGACGTCAAATCCACCAACTCCTTTTTTGAGAACTGCACCCTGAAAAACACCGTCTTCTATAACACAGGTACGAGACCAGGCTGCTATGATGCAGTAAAACAATGAGTTCCTCCTTCAACGCTTTTAACAATCCAAATAAATAAATATAATGTTAATATCACTTCCTGTTTCACACCTCTCTCCTCTTCAGACTTCTGGCAGGAGAAGTTCAAGAACTGTCGACTGGAGAATACCACCTTCCTCCACCCGAAGAAAGGCTGCCACCTGAACTTTCAAGAGGAGAACGACATCGTCATCTACATGGTCAGCTTCCTGGGCAGTTTGGCCGTGTTGCCTGGAAACATCATCTCAGCTTTGTTCATGGACAAGATAGGAAGGATACGGATAATAGGTGAGCTCAGCAGAGAGCAGCACAGCAACAAAGAGATCGTGTAGCCAAATATGTATCAATGTGTTCTCATTGATTCGCATTTCTAGGTGGCTCCATGCTGGCATCGTCCGCCTGCACCTTTCTGCTGCTGTTAAGTTTCAGTCAAGGAGCTGTAATATGCTGGCAGTGTCTCTTCTACGGCGTCAGTGTGGCAGCCTGGAACGGACTAGAAGTCATTTCTGTGGAACTCTACCCCTCCTCTAAAAGGTAGAACAGTCATCCCATTAATAGGTGCAGAAAAAATAAAAATGGCTTCCTTAAAAGGGTAAATAAAGGCCACAACAACATGCATGCAGTCATCGCTTAACCAGCTGTTCTTCCTTGGGGCATCAAATATTACAATTCAGTCTCAGTCACACATGTTGACATCAGAGTTTGAGGCTACCACGCCTATTTCAAGTAACAGTAACAGCAGGACTTTAAGAGTAAGCACATCTACTGGAGTTAAAAACAGCAAAATATGCAACGAGGAGTTTAAATGCCTGATATAAAAGGAAGTTAGCGTGCAGACGAGTAGCTGGTATAATGGTATAATCATCTTAGTTACGTGTTACTGGGGTTAGCGAAGAAACTTGCACTATAACACACTGCAACTGTTTACCTAAACCCAGGTTTCTCCAAGTGTGGCCACAGCTCTCAGAAAAGAGTGAAAGCACACACTACGCTGTACTGCTGAGGCCAAAAAGGCCTCCTCTCTGATGAGCAAAAATCTATAAACCGATGCTAAAATGTCAGTTACCCTAACCCACAAACAGCTATTTATTCATTCGTAGGTGGCTCCCTAATTCGGCACGCGGTGATCAAAAGTCTGATAACCTTTAATCTGAACTTAAAGAAATGTAAAAGCCTTTTTTGCACACGTAGACATTCCCCCTGTTCTTTCTGCCTCATGTCTTATGCCTGCGTTCGCTTTTGCCTTCTGCGAGGCTCAGTCTTTCCTGTGTTTCACGCCACACAGCATCCGTGAGGCATTTTTGATGTTTTTCCTGCCACAGAGAAATGAACCTTTGTGCAAAACAAAATGTCAGCGGAGAACAAATGAACGCAAAGCCGAGTTGTGACTCTAATCCTCCTCTGTCTTTCTGACTCTGCAGAGGAACTGCGTTCGGCATCCTGAATGGCGTCTGCAAGCTCGCAGCCATCATTGCCAGCTTCATCTTCGCAGCCTTCATCGGCATCACCAAGATCATCCCCATCTTCCTGGCCTTTGCCGCCCTCGTCTGTGGAGGCATGGTGGCTCTTAAATTGCCCGAAACGCGGGAGAAAATCCTCTCTTGAAAAGCCAAAATCCTGCAGCCTCCAGGCCCCAAACGCAGTCTAGCTATGGGGGGGAGCAGCATATTATGGGATGGAGGGGGAGGGGGGGTATCAGCTTCTTAAAGTGAAACAGAAAGATGAGAAAGGCCAGGTTGTGCTAGCTGTGTTTATGAGTGTCATGGTTATGAGTCTGGTTGCCTACATGAACCTGTGGTTGCTTCCGTTCCCTCTGTAAGTACCTCAGGCTGCCCAGCATTTCTGTCACATCAAATTAAAAAAAAACTAGTCTTTGTCTTCCTCCATCTTCTTCCCGTCCCGAGTTCACACACAGCGTAGCAACATTTGTGATGTTTGAGGTTTGTGTAAAAGATTAATATGAGATGAAAAATGTGTACTTGAAAGGTGATGTAGTTCTTGTTACCATGTCGTGCTTTGATCTCATTCCCTCTCGGAGACAGACAGAGGACTCGTAGTGATAACTTGAAATGAATTAGAACCCTGTTGTATTCACTGCTGAGACTCAGCAGCAATATCACGGCTGCTGTTGCTGTTCAGAGAAAACAGCCGTTTCATCCACACAGTCTTTGTTTATTCTGCACTGTCCTGTGGTGTCTAGTCTTTACTTATTGCTTGGTTTGTTTTCTGTAGGCATAAATTCAGAGTCACCATTTTAATAATGTAGAAAATCCCGTTTTTTTTTTTTAAAAATTAAATCTTCTGTTCATTTCTCCCAGCTGATCCAACCCAAACAACCCGACTGAATTCGCCTCCTTGTTTGTCGTCTTGTCCTCGACTCTGAGACGTCGTGTCTGTCCTCGGTCGTAGAGCTGTGTTTTCAGTGATAACGTAGAATCAGAGTCTTGTTTGTCACATCTTGCCATGACAAAGTGTAAGGAACTGTTCAATTTGTTTTTTTCTGTTCTTTTTTTAAGAGAATGACTGAGAGATTAGATGTTTTGATATGATGCTCTCATTTTAACACACCGATGAAGAACTGATTTGCAGAACTCGCTGCATTTTGTGTTTCCAGATTTCTAAAGAACCTGCTACTTTTCTTGGCACAACTGAGCTGTATGTGTGCGCGTGCATGGTTGTTATCCACACGTCTGTGAATTCACTGAATCACAACAGTCTGAATACCGATATTGTGTTTGTGGGTGTACATATAGACCTGTGTATATTAGTTGTAACATAATAGCTGCATCATGACTTGAATAAAGCTGAGGGCTCATGATCTGGTTTCCTGGTTAATCAACATGAAACGCGTCATAAACGTTGATACGATATCAGTTGAGTGCATTTTTTAGCTGAGGCTAGCAAGCTCCGTAAAACTCCTGTCACACAGGCCATCAGACAACCTCCAGTGAGCAGGAAAAACCGAGCGAGTGGTAGCTGGAGTTTGCTGGCAGTTGCTGTGAAATCAGTTGCTAAAGCCGCATTCACACAGGTCTAGAGATGGGTGAGTGAGCCCCTGGTAACCACTGGTCACTATGGGAAAATGTGTGTTGATGAATAGCTGCTGGACGTTTGTTGCTGTTGGTTGCACAGAGGTATACCGTGCTGCATCGAAAACCTCCTTCCAGTTGGTTTGGTTGCTTGCAGGTTGCCATGGTTGCCTTCGTTGTGTATGGAAGGAAACGCCTGCAAACCCGGCAATCAGGCCGTTTATCAATACGCAAGTATGCAAGTCCGAACTTGCGTGCCTGGCGAGCTCGGACTTGAAAAGCTCGAACTTGCGGACCCGCCAAGTCCGAGCGTGTCAAAGCTGTCCATTGGAACACCCAGCAGACATTACTCCGTTGCAACAGTGCGAAATGCATTATGGGATATTTGGCCACATCGAGTTCGTAGAAGTCACGACCGATGCGGACTCGATAGAAGGGGCGGAGCAAGACCACATCCGGGTACTTTGAGCGAACTTGGCTTCATGCGAACTTTGAATTGGAACAGGACTTGGCTGAGACTGATGACGTTTCACGAGTCCACGAGACCACAAGTCCGCACAAG
>VOQJ01011841.1:12467-33450 GCA_015052665.1 Apistogramma diplotaenia | reverse complement strand
GGCCGCGGGGGGGCCCCCCCCCCCCCCCCCCCAGATCTGCCCAGCCTCTAACCTGACTCATTTATTGCTGCACCAACATTCAGTGGTGCTCTACAGCCTCGACGATGATGTGGGGAAATGTTCTGTTCGCAAACTTTCTTCGTTTTCAAACTACGACTTTGGCGAGACTGTGAAGTACATTTAAACGAGCCTTTACTAGCTGTTTAAGTTGCTTGTAATAAGTCACCTCCGTCTATAAGAAATTTATACTTCACTGTCTGACTTCCATCAGCTTTGGCGTTGCAACCGACTGAAAGCGGCGATTTCCCACACGCGTCTTATTTAAAAATGACAAATACGAATTGAAATAAAAAGTCGAAAGAGTTCAGGTCTGATTTCATCTTCTAACAAAGTGAACACACTCTCAACCGCATTTCTTTCATGCTAGACACCCACATGTACCACACACCCAGCAGTCACACAGTGCAAACGAGCTCTGCCACTGCGGCTTCCTAGCAAGTTGAATGGCGCCATCTAATGTTCAATGAAAAGACCACAAGTCACACAGGCGCCTGTTTCTTTGAATTGAAACTACATTCGGAGCAACAAATTAGTTCTTTTTCCCGGCTTCACTTGAAGCTTACGTAGCCTGTAAAAGTCCGAGTAATGTGATTTTGCTGCAGGGCTCGAAGGAAGCGGGCAGCCGGGCTTTGAAATGACCATAAAAGTGGGCAGAGTGAACCCCTTAATTTGAAATTTAACTGTAATAGACAACAAGCTATCAGTGTTGCAGCATAATTCTGACCTCTGTTTGTTTTGCTGAATATACAGAATAAATGAATAAATGCTTCCTCTTCACACGGTGCGTTCCTCCTCATCACGCTCAGCGCGGTTTTTTCCCCTCGCAGCGGGGTAATCGATGTGTCAGCGTTTTCACGGCTGGCTGCAGGGGTTCAGACCTGCTCCTTGCATCGGCGGGGGCTCGGCGGCGCAGAGGTTAACATGGCGTTGCACTGGACAGCGCGCAGACACCGTAGCCGACGATGGGGTCGTCCACGTTTCGGGCCGCATATCCTCTCCTCTCACAACAGGCCTGACACTTGTGGATGCTGCACCGCGAAGCAAAAGGCCCCCCGATTTTTGTCCTCCACAGAAAATTATCCCTGTCACAAGGTTGGGCGCGATTTGGTGGCGACTGTGCTGATGAGAGGATCTTAGTGGCAGCCACAGAGCTTCAACCTAACCTCTCTGCCGCTGAACGCAACGCGAGCTACCGGGGCCACGGAAGACGCGGCACACAAACGGCGAGACCTTAAAGATATGCGATGTGCTGTAGAACATTTTAATAACTTTGTCGCACCACATCTGAAATGCAAACACATTAAAGTGGACACAGTGCCCCTCTCATTAAACACACAGCAGTGTAAACACTATCCACCCTCCTCCACACTTGCATAAACACACACACACACAAAGAAACTCATTGCCTTTCTGCATCCCTGCATCCATCCAGCGGATGCCACCGCAAACCTTGGGAGTTTTTCTACCGGGGTGTTTTATGCGTCCCAAAGGGCTCGGAGACAGTGAGATGTGGCTATAGCACACAGAGGATCCCAGTCAAGGACACAGGCAGCATCACTCACTCCACCATTATTTCCTCATATTTAAAGCTGGCGAGGTGCAGGGGGGTTACCTGAGGGACCGGAGCTACACATGCAGAGCAGGCTGGGTGATTTCAGAGTCCAACGGGCGTGCTGGGAGACCGAGAGCTGAAGGAGAAGCAACAAAGGCAAGGAGGGAAGGAGAGAGGGAGTGACAGAGGGCTGTATATGTCAGGCCAGTGATACCAGCATTTTTATGGCCGAATATTTTTCCTCTTGTCAGAGCTGGATAAGGAATCACCATAAGGTTGGGGAGCATGAATATTGCCCTTGAGGGCCCACTGTGGCTGCTCCTGTTTATGGTTGACTAGCAATCAGCCACCGATTCAGGACCTACAACCCCTCATCCATCCACGTCAGCAATTAATCAATTAAACGGGCAGCGAGGAGGAGCTGGATCGGCTAGGTGTGTTAATACAATAGCCTGTTAAGGCTGATGTAATTTCATCACTAATGTCACCCATTCATCACGGCTTATTATCTGGTTCGCATAGACAATGGTCAATATCACTTCATAAATCTGAGAATCATGGGGATCTTGTGATATTAAGCCCGAAGGATGCCACCAAATGATGGGCTGCAGAGCACGAGGGCCAATTTTAACGAGAAAGCCTGCTGAAACAAGTGTTCAACATAATGTGACGGATTACACACGAGGGCTGCAGACTTTTTATGTAATCCCTCAGCAGAAAATAGAACCCTTATTACGAAGACCACGGCAAACAAATGCCATCTGAGAACTGTTGTGTCCTCGGATCCTGCTGATAATATACAGATCACATAACTGTCCCTGCTGTTGTTAGTGAGGAGCCCAGCAAATTTATATATAGTTGGATTCGTCTGAATGGGTTAAAAATAATAAAAATGAGACCCCACCACGGTCCGGGCTCGCGCCGAGACTTATGAGGAAACCACAAACGCCGCTACATCGCGCCTGTTTCAATCATGATGCCATATCAATAGGCTTTTATCACGGCAGAAAAAGGCGAGTTGGTGTGTGTGTGCGTGTGGACGACAAGTGTGTAAATAGCTGGTAGCATGTAGGCGGAGGCCGTGTCCGCGTGTGTGCCTGGCATGAGCGCGTGTGGGCCAGACCACATGTGATACACAAAGTGAGAGCGGTATTTGGCGTGCCAGCGGATATGAAGCCTTCCATCCCTAACAAATGTTTTTTGGACTCGAGCCGCTGACAGCTGACAGTTTGTGCTGGTACTTCAGAACTTTAAATGTCACTGTTTTCAGGGCCAAAATATTTCAAAACTTACAACTCGGTGCTTCTGAGACTTGAGTCAAAGCAAGGGTGGAAGGAGACCAGGCCATAACGCCGGGCTAATGTGATATAATGCAATGTCACAGAGCTTAGATACACGGCTTGTTGCTTACTGTAAGGCTCACTGTTGCACCATAGTAATGGGCTACTCAGATGTACCTGACTGGACCTAACAACTAATCATAAATCGATGTGATCAAGCTGCTTCATTAGACTTACAATAAACAGAGTATGTAATCAAAGAAACTACATTGTATCCATCATGTAAGTTGGACAGCATTGACTGGCCGACATCCAACACTTAACAGAAGGGCGATACCTGCCTGCACGTCGGTCTAATGCTACTACCAGCTTGAGTCAGACTGAAAGAGCCTCTCTCCCACCCAGGCCAGCATTTCCCCAGCACTCCCAGCAGGTCCATCAGTTCAGCTATGATGATGGCAGTGACTGATTGCATTTTACGTCTCCCCTGGTCCTTCAATAAGTCTGCCCATCACACGGAGAGAGAAGGAGGAGAGGCAGAGGGAGAGATGGCGGCGTCGTCCTCGGTGAGCCACAAACATCCCAGATGCCAGTCTCCGGGACGGTATCAAACATCTCGGTGGCAGACTCGCCATGAAAATAATCTATACCTACAGGAAGTCAATTAAAAAGTGCCAGGGGAGATTAAGAGCAGCGTGACAGCTTTTCGTCAGGCCACGGGTTTGTCGCGGAGAGCCGGCGTGTGGCGCGTCTGCCGCGTGAGTGAGTGGAAGGAAAAGTGTGTGTGTTGGTAGTAAAGACGTGTTGGAAAAGCGAGTGGCAGCGGAGGAAGGAGACCATCGCCGAACACCCTTAAAAGCCCTCTCATGAATATTAAAAAGGCCTTTGGCAGTCGGCAGCTCTGCCACAAGTTTGCAAACCAGCGTAATGTGTCTGTTTGCGCCGAGAAAGGATCAGTCCGGATATCAATTAAATCAAGCTTTGTCAGTCTGATGGCCCTCTCAATGGAGGGACAGCCCATTCCCCTCTACACATCAGCTTAGCTTTGTGTCAACCATTCATCTCTCATCCTCCCCTCCGCTTCCTCCTCTCTGCCTCTTGCCATCTTTATCAGCCTTGACGCACGCTCCCGCTCTCCATCTCTTCTCCTTCCCTCCTCCGCTCTCTCCCTCTCTGTCTCTCAAGCAGCCAGTAACTGAATGCACAAATTACTCTCCCCTCCACCTTTAACTCCCACTAAATCTTTCCCCTTTTCCACTTTGCTGAGCTGGGATATTTTATTCCTCCATCAAATATGCATCCCATTAATTAAGTTAAATTACTCCTGACTGCCAAATATCCCCTGCCCCGATGGGTGTCAACACAGAAATGCATGACTGTGAACCTGCAATGACACGGCCCCAACACTTAAACATGAGTTACGGCCTTTTCCAGCTCCATCCACGGGCAGATTACCAGACACTTTGGGTTGCTGGAATTAAGCGCCGCGCGCTCCTTCCCCCTCCACCCAGCTTTTTAATAAGTGCACAATGGATGACACTCGCACTTCTGACAATGAGAGGACTGATATTTTAATTACACCCCTTTTTTCATCTGCCTTCCTCTTCATCTTTTAATTGCTGTTGTTAATCACTCATTAACTTCCTTCTCTCTATTTTTCCCCCCTCCTACAATATACCTATGACATGATTAGCTCTATAGAATGGATCGTTCAGCAACATTTTTTGAATAATTCAGCTACTTTACAGGATAAAGTTTGCACCTCCTTTGTCCCGGTTTCTGATGGAGGCTTAAACTTATCGTACTCGCGCGTTCTAACTAAGAGAGCATCTGTTAGCTGCTATCGGTCTTTGGAAGGTAAATTAAAAGTGCAAAAAAAAACCACGAAAGGGTCTTATGAGACAAAAGTTACTACTTCTCTTCATTTTTTTCCCCTGTCCTGCAAGTTAAGATTTAGCAAAAACAAAAAGTGATGAAAAAGCTGAGGAAAGGCTGAGACCACAGCAAGTTTAATGCTTTAGGAAAGGAGCTCCATGCTCCCCTTAACTTAGCCAGTCCTCAGGAGTTGTATAACTCACAATCATACGCTTCTGTGCTGCGTTGGCTGCACAGCATAAGTACTGATGCTGCCGTTTAGTGTGTGAGCCCGGTGTTTGTTTTGGTTTGCGTTTGATTAAAGGGAAATGGTTTGATTATGAAGCCCCGAGGCCCCCGTTGCGGCCCCACTAAAGAATATGAGACTGTTATTAAAACCTAATAGGACTGATGTGCTGACAGAGATTTCTCTCTTTTGTTCTCGCGCTCGGAGATGCTGAGCGGGGTCCCATTCGAACTCTTCAAAAGCTTCCTTTCACCAGCGTGACACCGAGCAGGCTTTACCGTCGACGAGCGCCGCTGCCGCGTAATCGGAAGCACAAACTTAACGGCATTTGTTGCCTTTCTGCTGAGCGTGAGGCTTCACAACACAGACTCAGCTAATGAAGCCGTGCATCTGTTGTCATCTCACCTCAGAGGCACCTGTGAGGAAGTACAGTCTGACGGTTCAGTGTAAAAAGTGTGAAGCTGTACACCGGTGGATTTATACTGATGCATCGATGCTGTCGAGATTTCGCTCTCCCCCTCTTCTTTTCTCTTTCTGCGTGCGCACGTGTGCCTGCGCAAGAGTGTGTTTCTATTGCAAAAAACATTAATTTTACAAACATCAGCCCAAGGCTACTAAACACATCCAATCCATTATGCTGCGCTTTATCGTGTTATGGGGGGTAACGGGCTGTAAAGCTGTCTCGGTCATAAAGAGCGATCGCAGAGTGTCGAGTCAAAGCAGAACGCAGAGCTCTCCGAGCCATACGCGGGCCTCGTTATCATCAGAACGGCTCCGTCACATACTTAACCTTTCCAGACCAGACTTTCTGCATTATTTTCCAAATGACCTTTAGCGTTACTTATTTCATTTCCGATAATGGCGCACTAAATTTAGTTAAATGCATCAGAGCAGAATGTGTTTATTTTGGTGAGGAGGTCCACGCTGACTGACAAGGAGCGCGTTCCCGGAGTGAGACTCCAAAGTGTCCGGAGCGGTAAACAGCAATACGTCTTCTTGATGGGAGTAAGTGCCGGGCTGTGTGCGTGACGGGCAGAAATCTTAGCAGACTCATCAGGTAAGTGGGTCACACGAATCGAGATAAGGAATACATAAAACAGATATATGAACATGTGGCTGCCATTTTATCCATACAGATGTTCGTGGATGTACTCGAGGGTCAAGGTCAGAACGCCAACTTCTAGGTGTGACGTAAATATTAATAAAGTGCATTCAAATACACACACACAAAAAAAAGAAAAGATTAGCAACGCGCCTTAAAGTGTTTGCGCTTTATTTTTCTAATTCTCCGACTTAAAGTGCATCCAGCTGCATATTTACAAGCATCTGAAGGCTGAAAACAAAGCCGGTGAAATATTCAAACACTAACGGCTTATTGTTCCCTGTTAATAAATTCAAAACTCCTGCTTGCACTTCCTGCCAACTCGCAGTGCAAACTCTCGGTCTAAATCATTAAGAGCACAGTGAGTTTTGAAAAGGTCCGACTCCGGCATAAATACGCAGCCGTCCTGGAGCTGCTGTATCCCACAACACAATCCCTCAGCAGCCTGCGAGGAGCAGCGTGCTTCACGCCCTTGCTGTACGAGCGGTGGGGGTGGGGGTGGGGGGGGGGGGGGGATCTTAGCGAAATCGCTAATGTACGTGATGATTAAGTGTAACTCAAATACCGAGTGTGTTGTTCGTGGGCCTGACAGGCAGTAATTTGGTGTATTATATTCTGCGGTTTTAATTGCACGCCACCAACGTGTCCCCGTGACACGTTATGAAGCGATGATGTACAATTATTTCAGGGCGGCGGGAGATCAGCGGAGTGACATTATAATCATCCTCATAGGGATCCTTCCCTTCATCTGCAACAACCATTAATGTTTAAATGGGAGGAAGGAAGGGGGAAGGAGAGAAAAAAACATAAAAATAGTTCTCAGGGAGTTCTAACCAGAATCTGTTTGAGGATTATAGAGAATCACGTCAGGGGAGAAGGAGAGGGGTGTGGACAGACAATAGAGGGGCTGAGTTAAGTGACGGCTTTCTCTGGATAAGCAGCAAGCTAAGATGCTCCTCCACTGTCACTGCCAGGCCTCACACTACTCATACGGGCCTGGGCATTAAGGCACATTACAGCGGATGAGCCACGCAGGGCGGAACTGATGGGCTATTCTGGGAACAGACCAGACAATCTCACAAGACAGCGGGGACATAAAAACCCTGACACGAGCCAACCCCATCCTGTTAACAGTCAAATCACACGCACAACACCCGACATGAAAACATGACTATATATACTCCAGCACTAAGTCACGAAAACTGGAGGGGAGGGGAGGAAGCAGCACAACTCAGCTTCCTCCTTCACCGAAGACAAATTTTAAGCGCGCTGCAAACTTTTGTTGTTGCACAAAAGAAACTTTGTTTTTTTTTTTGGTTCAGATTCCTGAAGTGACACCAGCAAACGGGCAGCTTATGACCCATGATCATAAAACTGCAGTCCACAGGAGGACAATCCGCGTCCGTGATGGTGTTAATACTTCTAAGGTCTGGGCTGAGATATTAAACCAATGCCTCAAAGCATTTAGACTGTTTATGCATAATTTAACACCTACAACAGCACTGGATCTCCACTGCATCTTTGGGGAGGACCGGAGAGCGGGAGGGTGGAAATGCTGAATCCACGGCCTTTCTGTTAGATGATGGAGGAGAGGAGGAGGAGGAGGAGGAGGAAGCTCATTAAGTGGCCAAGCCCCAATGTGGACAAAACATGCCAGGAGGAAATGCAACAATCTGCCATCTCGCATGCTGGAGGCTTTTTTTTAACCAATTAAATATGAGAAATCTTATCTTGCATGCTAATAGCAAATATCTGCCTTTCTGCTGTTTTTACACCTTAAGAGCTCTTTAAGGCAAAGTTTAGAGAGAGTGGTCTTTAAAATTATATATATATATATTCATATGGGCAGATAGATAGAAGTAGAAGAACTGGTGAGGCAGAAAGCCTATAAAGTGGTCAGGATGACGAGCGCGGCACTGACCAGCGCACTCAGGTTTGACTGGCAGCATGGTCAAGGGTTCCAATCTGTCTTGGCCTTGCATTTGCATTTGTTAATTAAATGCCACAACAATATGATCTTTAACTATCAACAACTTCCCCGCCCCCCGCTGCAGCGCGGAAAGCAGCGGCGGTGAGCTGGAGCCAAAGTGAGGTGGACAGCCGAGGTGCAGCGCGGCCGTTTGATCACAGACTCAGAGCCGGGGTAATCTTCGGGTCTGAAAGTTTAGCAAGGAAACACGGCGATCGGTGCGAGCGAGGCGGGGAGGAGAGGTTTTCTCAAAGCAAAGAACGATGATGCGAGCCTGAACAAAACGGCAATAAACTTAACCCAGAAACTGTGACACACGGAGGGTCTGCGAGCATGAAGTGAAGTGATGCAACTACAGCTGAGTGTCGCGCTAATTGACATGATAAACTGCAATAACACGCAAAAACATTTTTAAAAAAAATCCCCAAAAAACTAATTTGCTTAATCAAAAAGTTGTCCCGCCATTAGCAGCTGGCAGAGGAAGCAGAGCTTAATCGCGCTATAATCTCACTTTTCTAGGTCAGCCGAAACAAAACGGGTAATAACGTTACACATTACACCTGAAACACCGTCATCCATTAGCAGCGCGCGTTAGATCCAGATTAAGGACGTATCATGAAATGTGAAAAGTTTGGGAAGGGGGAGCAGGTTATGTGAATGTATGGCTCTGGCCTTAATGAGGGTGTGTCTGCGGGTTTCTTTGTGTTTGCTGCTCTTTAGTCAAGACGAGGGATGGCCCGGTGATCAGTCAGTACTGAAAGCACACACAGGGCCGATTTGTCACCAGTGGCTGGCACTGGCAGCACATAGCTCCTCCATCTGCATGATTTGTGAAACCAGAGGCTGTACTTAGTAGTCCCATTTAAAGGCATATTGGAGAACCGTTCTGTATATATATGTGTGTGTGTGTGTGTGTTTGTGTGTGTAAAGTCAGACACTTGGTCAAAGCACAGCGCATTTGCAGCACTTGGGAGAGGAGGGTTTTTCAGCTGGAGGGCTTGTGAAACATGAGACTTTGCTCTCATTAAAGGAGAAGCTGTGTTTAAACCAAAGCTTGTTTGCTCCTGCTGTAATATGTTTGCGAACATCAGCGGGAGCAAATAAACACATTTGCTCCGCTCGGCTTTAGAAGAACGAAATCGGCCCACGACTGAACTAAACGGAACGGTTTGCACAGAATCACAGAGTGGGGGGAACTAATAACGCTGCATATGTCTTCATCTCAGCCAACGTGCAGCCGCAGAAGCTCGACGGAACAAAGCCGGAAATCCCACAATTTATTGTATTCCCAGTCTGCATGTTAAACAGCTTAAGCACGTCCATCTGAACATGGTAAGGCAACGAGGAGGTCTACCACGGGAACCAGAGGAGCTGAACACAACATATGGTCCACATGCAGGGGGTAGAAAGCAGTGCAATAATAACTGTGCTCTCGCACTACTGGGTATTTATGGGATGATGGTTACCTACATAAACTTCCAATTAAGATTATTTGTACAGCTAAGAAGGCAAAATAAATGGAAAGTTGACAGGCAGCGATACGATTCTGTCTCTGAAGGTCTGGGAAAGGTTACAGTAAATGTATTCAGATGTTAAAGGGGCAGTCCGCCCCAAAATCAAATATATATATATATATGGGGTTTTTAGCCTGTCGTGTGTAACGGAAGTAAAGTGCAGTTCAGTGTCAATATTTGACTCAAAATAATCCACAAACCTCAGTTTGAACTGTTTTCTTCCTGCCAACCACATCACTGCAGAGGGAATAACTACGATTATTAAATGGTAAACTGACAGACATTTAAGCTTGGTTTAAAATAAACATTATATTATAATAAGATTAGAACAATGCAAGGATTCGCCAAAACTGGTCAACAGAAGAACAGATTCACACGGTCGGGCCACAGCTGCATGAAAGCGTGGACCCACCAAAGGTTCAGGCTGGTCCTGGTGCTGTGATGGTGCGGGGGGTGTCGTCTTGTCATGCTTAGAGCCCCTCGGCCCCCTCGCAGGGCGCCCGAGTACTGTTGCTGACCATGATTTCAGGATTTCATCAACAGTAACTGTTCTCGGGACGTGAAATATTGCCGTTTAATCCAAGTCGCTGGCATCTCAGAGAGACGCAGGTTTCTTTCAAGACCGTTCCCACGATCCACGTGTGGCGTGTACAAAACCAACAGAGTCGACGTCAGAGTCAGCTTTACATCAACCATCCAGATAACGGCCAAATAAATGAACGGTGTGCACCCAAAACATGTTTTTGAGAAACTGGGTCATAATTTGTGGAAAGAGAAAGCTGCTGAGATCTCCAGGTGTCACAAGGCCGTCGCAGCACAGCGGCTCCATTACATGCAGGAGAAAGCAGACAGCTCCACAGCTGCTACATCGCACCAGAAACACTCCAGATTAATAAACACAATAAAACTGTTTCATCATTTCGTTGCTATCCGGCTCCTTGAGTTGAGGCGTTTGCTGAATTGTTTCGATTATTTTCGGACCGCTGCCATTTGTTGTGAATACTGATCGCTTTTGCGCTGATCAATTTACTGTCTTATTAAACAGCAGCACATGCACTTGGGTTTGCATCAAAACAGCAGCAGGACTCTCAAAAGGCGCACTAATCACATCTGTGGACGTGTGTGACAGTTAAGCATAAGAAGCTGCCTGCATCACATTAGCAAACCCATGCCACTTCTCCTGTTATGACCAGCCGGGGCTAAATGGGTTTGAATTATGAATTAGCCTGAGACAAATGCAATTTGAAGTGGGCTGTACAATAGATAATCAGGAGGCCGCACTCAGCGGCAGGAATAAACCAAATGCTTCAAAACGATGGCAGCTTCTCTTCAAACTGTTAAACATCTCTACTATAAATGTGTACCCAATCAAATATGAGACAACTAACTAAATACCTGCTCACTGATTTGCAGTTTATCTCATTAGGCTAAATCAATCCTGAGTCGTTGCTTGACTTTTTGTTGTGATCGATCAGTGCTTTAATGATTTGATCATCCTCCCAACGTGTGTGATCAGAGCTGCCGTTTGACTCCTGACACTGAAACTCACCCGCATATGTCGCACTTGTACTCCCGCATGCCGAGGTGCCTCTTCACGTGGTTCCTGGCGTCTCCCAGCTGAGCGGTGGCAAAGTTGCAGAGCTTGCACATGAAGGGCTTGGACCCTGCAAAACACAGCACGGAGAAATCACATGCAACAATATCGCTGCGTTTGAAAGGAAGAAACGGCAATTTTAATAAAACACGACTGCATAAGCGCTGGGCAGAAATCTGATTTTACATTACGGATCATTTTTCAATGCCAGGCATGGAAGACTGTTATTAGTTCTGTGCTGGGGCTTCAATCTACTTCACGGCCATGAAATGACTTCAGAATTATAGAAACAGATGCCCTTACTCCAGCCCCCATAAAAACTACAGTCACACTCCAAGTGCCAAGCAGCTCTTCTTTCACTCTCTATTCATCCTTGTCACTCTCCTTCATCTCTTACCTACTCTTCCTTTGCCTGTGGATGCGTAAATTGGATTCCAAAGGTCAGGGCGAATACGTAAATCAATTCTGTGTGCGCTCACTCCCGCCCATTCCATCATTAAAGCGCTAATCACTCTGGCGGGCTTCGCAGGGAGGTTTCTCCCTAATTATTGTCATTAATAAGTCCTGAGGGCGGGGTAGCATTTGAGAGAGTGGCAAAGCTTCTTCCTGCTATTCATCATTTAAGAGCAGTGCAGTGAGGGCCAATGCTGTACATATCGTACATATACAAGCTCGAAAAGGAGGTAAAAAATACACAAAGTGGCTCGTACATATGGCATGCTATAGTGTGCCAAAAAAAAGTATAAAAGTATAAAAGCTTATATTGCTTTAAAAAAAGATTAAACCTATAATTTGATAAAGCAACGTGAATAGTTTGCTCAGCAGGGAGAGGCAAACTGATGCAGCACGACACTCCAACCTAAGTGGCAGCACTGGTCTAATATCCACGTTCGCGTCTTTGAGCAAACTCTCAGCCTCTCCTGGTGAATATCCCAAGACGTTGTGCAATATTTATTCCCGGGGCAGCTGCTGATTTGATTAAGCACTTTGTGTAGATTACTAATTCGTTCATACACGGTTCACTTGCTGTGAGCTGGAAGTACGACACATTGAATTTTTACGCCGGTAACGAAGATTGAAAGGCAAGCCCGCGCTAACAAGGCCCATAAACACAAGGGATGAAGGGGGGAGGGGGGTCAACACATGGGCAACAGCAAAGCCAGCCTCTTTATTTCACATGTCCCCACAGTCTACCACACACACACACACACACACACACACACAAATCACTGCGGCATGAGCACAAGAGCAAATAAAGTCAAAAAACAAATAATAACCTCATTCAAAACAACACCCTTCACACCTTAATGTGGTGACACTTTCACGCACACACATTAAAAACAAAAAGATTACAAAACAAAATCAGCAACACCCATAAAAAAAAAAAAAAGACAGATGCACACACTCACACCACACCCACCGTCACACTTACACCTACTTACATCTACATTCAGAGCCCCACCTCACACCTATGCATGTGTGTGCAGACACACGCATTATATTCACAAGCCATAATCACCCATGGACAAACAGAAGGAGAGACAATCATTCTTCCCCCTTCTCACTCTCTCACACACACACACACACACACACACACACACACACACACACACACACGCGCGCGCGCACTCAGACACATGCAACCTAAAGTTGAGGTGAGAGAGAGGCGTGTGGGGAGCTGATTTGTCCAGATGGCTGGCTGAGTATGAAACATGGCAGAAAGGAGAGCGATGTAACGTCCCTCAGTTCTCACATCTTATCACATTAATACTCCACCACTCCACTTAAACAGCCTCCGCGAAACTGAAATTGACCATCAATGCAGTGTCATGTTAAATTAATATTGCCATCCACATAGGGGCGATGTGGCTCCTGCACATCCCAGATGAGACAGGGAATGACTAATTAATTTCCTGAGAGGAGAGATGAACCTCATGCAATGTTTCACTACGTGCACGCACACACACACACACACACACACACACACACACACACACACACACACAGGGTATCTTAAGTATCTTAAGTCTTGCACATGATGCACACTCCTGTCACAGGCTTGGCTTCAACTTTCATGTTTAGAGAAAAAAAAAAAGCTGATAATTTCAAATAAATAAACAGATTTTGTTTCCACTTAAATGTTTCCAGTTTCACAATTTTGGTTTCGTACAGAGTTTCACCCGTGAATACCTGCAAGACTCTTCAAAGTTTATTTTAATCTGGTGCCTTGTTTTTTCCTTCTTTAGCCTGCAAACACATCCACTCTGCATTACAGTGGGTGGGTTGGAACATGGTTAACGCAGTGCCACAAGTCACATAAATATTAAACATGATTCTTTACAGGAAGTTTTCACCTGTTCCTGTCAGCAGCAAAGTGTGAAAAATGCACTTTAGCAGAATGCAAGGGGGAGGGTCGAACGAGATCAGCACCGCGAACAATGTCTGATGGCGTCTGTGAGCACGCGGAACAACAGAAATCTTTAAAATATGTGGCTTTATTAAAAGGAGCACTATAGGAGTTTAGCATTACACTCCATAAAGCTCAGGAACAGACACAAGACGCATTAAAGAGAAAACTGAAACACTGAAGCAGCACAGTCCCAAAGATTCTGCCTCTTAATGTGGCCCAGGATCCAAAAATACCCTTAATTTCCCATAATGCAATTTCATACCACCATTCTTCAGACACCCAGTGCCTCATACTGCTGCTTCATCCCCGACTTCCTATTAAAAAGTCTCGAGCCTGTAAGTCAAAATAAACCTCGTGACATTACCAAGCATGTTTATGCAAACTTCACCCTGAATAAACTCAGCTTAATGGGCAAAGATGCAAACATGCTGGTGATTTATCAGCCTCATAAATGTTTGTAAACAACTTAAAAAGCACCCTATTCTACCAAGTCTAACATTTCCAAGAATCCAGTGAGGTTGAGGCACTATTACGAAAATGATGGGTAAAAGCAAACTGCTCGGATACAAAAAGCAAACCTAAGTCGTAGGAATACCGAGGGAGGCCAAAGTAAACAAAGGGAAGACAACAACATTTCTGCTCTGCCTCACTAGAATTTCTTCCACTTACACAAATCTATTACTTTTCCATTGCAGGTCTGAAATCCTTCGAGATCTGATGCACCCCCTTAAACATTACACTAACATTCCTGACGAGGCCTCCTTTTTCCACCCGACTCATTCCAATTCACCATCACAGGCAGAAGTTCAGAGTCAACCTCTTTTCTGCATCATCACCCGAGCACCGGCGTTCACATTTGTGTTCTATAGCGCTAAAAATATTGTCGTCTCCCTCTGGATTCAAGGTCTGTGGAGCAGCATATGGCACCACCTCAGGGGTGGATGGTGATGGTGTGGAGCGGTATGAGTAAGCTTCCCACTGTACGCTTTTTTTTATTCCCAGTGCTTCCACAGCGCGGTGGGTCCTGCAGCACGGCGCACTGACATGGAAAACGAGCAATTAAATCCAGAGCTGTAAATACTTCAGTCCTGCATTGCTCTGCTTTCTGCTTTCCTCGAGCCTCCAACTTCCTGTTTGCCCAATTTTAATTCACTGATTAGTTTAACGTTGATAAATCAGCATCTCGCCACTTCAGATCAATCTTATCTATTCATTGTTTAAAAAAACCCAGGTTTTATGTGCAGTGGTTCGCCTAACAAGTGAAAGCTTCCTGGTTTGATTCCAGGATGAGACACAAACACTTTGGAGCTGCATCAGGAAGGGCATCGGTGCCAGACCAAACATGCAGAGCTCCCGCTGTGGCAACGCCTTCTGAACGAAGCCAAAAGTAGCTTTTCTGTAACCTTTCTGGACATTCGTGTCGAACCTGTTTGGACTCGAGCGAATATAAAATACATATGTGCCTGCAGATGAACAGAGCTGCTGGCTGTTTCAGTGCTTCAGAAATGTAAAAACCAACTTTAAGGATTTAAAGACCTTAGACACGCTCGTATCAAAAGCCAGTATGATTTAAACCACCACAAGTACTGAAGTGTTAACATTTAAAAACACACAGTTCTGAGCTGCTGCTGCTACAACAAAACTCAAAGCACACCCTGCATGCTAGCATGCATGCATAGCATGTGTTATCATTGCTTTAAGGCTCAGTCTGAGGTCAGACAGCTCACTCCAGTGAAAAAGTGACCAATTTACCTCAAAATGCAAATTCTAGCTGCGCCCTCATTGGCAAAATGCGAGCATGTGTACGCGATTCCTTTAAGGGACAAATTGACAAATCTGTGTGCAGCCTCCCACTGCCGTCTCCTGATTTCTCTGATTAATCAAGTGAATAAAAACTAGGTCTTAATTAAAAGGATCTGGACGTGCTCCCGGCTCAGAAACTGGCAGACCCCCACCGTGCTGCTCTGCAGTCAGCCCCGCAAACAAACCCCCAGAATAAATGACCAGCACATAAAAAGGTGAATAATTCACTGTAACGAGGGAAGTTAGCAATAACAACAACTGGCATATGTTGTCAAAATGAAGAGGAATGGGTGCTGCCCACAAACAAGAGCTTAAATGAAAGTGGAGATGCAATCTCATAAACAAGAAGAACATAACTCCGTTGAATGAAAAGACGTAAAGCTAAAACAACATGAAGGGCTCGTCGATGGAAACCTCGCGAGGCGCCCTTGACTTGATGACTTCAGTTGGGCCCTCGGTGTCAAAGCTTTCATTTTCTTAAGTAACACTAAGTAAGTGCCCTCAAAACTCAAGAATTATGACAGAGGGTGAAATTATGAATACATATAGACTAACCATTAATAAGAAGAAAGTGGAGGCTCAACATTAATCATCAAGATTTTAACCTCTAATTCTTGCAGCTCTAAGCGGTTGGGTTTCAGCTGTGAGAAATATGCCTTTGGCACACAAGGTGACTGGCATTCATACCAGAGCAAAACAGAGAGGATGCCTTCTTGTCTGCAGAGTTAAATAACCTGCAAAGTTGCGGCGCTGCATTTTTCACGAACTGAACGGGATTTACTGCAGAGCCATCGTGGCGGACGGCGCGCAACACCAGCTTCAGCGCCTCAGATCGGACGCGCCGGGAGGATCGGCACAAAACGGCTACATAACAAAACTACACAAACCGTCCACTGTCGCAGAGTTTGAAACCATCCTGTTTAATCTTCCCTTCAACACACACACACACACACACACACACAGAGACACAATCATGTACACACACGGTAAGCACAGAGCATGGACTTCAATTAAAGTCCCATTAAAGTTTCGGCTGAAAGGGGGATGGACCATAGGAGGCAGAGAGGGGCATTTATTGATGGCGCCCTCACATCTCGTTCCTGCATTAAGTTGATTTTAAAAGCAATTAATACACATGGTCAGGGAAAAGTAATGGAGCGCCCCATGTTCTTAACCTGCCGGACATTTCCCAGCCGAAGCCCTGACCAAACGCAGGCCTGCTTTGCATTATAAATGACAAGATAAATCTTAATGGATTGAGGATAATCAGCTAGCCATGAAGGCTGACATATACACACATTCGCCGGGCATGCGAGCGCACAAACATGGACGTACAGACACGAGGGAAATTAAAGGCTTTGAATACGTCTGCATTGATTATTTTAAATTATTAGCCCACCTCTCTTTGGACCTCCAATGCTTTTAGCCTAAGCTTTAACACATTTACAGAGACTTATTGACTATAATTACAACTGAGTCCTAGTAATGGACACATCAATTATGAGTCGCACATGTCTCTGACCAAGCGTTGCTCAGGGAATCCCAATCTGGGGTCCATTAGCGTCTCTCCTGCTGGTCTGAAGCTCAATCAGTCTTTACCTTCACCTCCACTGAAACAGCTATTACCTGGCTCAAGTAGATAGTACTTCTAACATTAGCCTGAACTGCCAAAAAGAAGAGGCGCGCAGCACTTTAGGACCTAAAACAAAGGCCTAATAGCCGAGGAGCTGCACAAATACCAATGTCTGGATTAAATCTGATGTGTTCAGGCGTTCATGTGACATTACAGAAGGTTTAGCAATTTATGTAACAATTACAAAAGCTTAATCGTCAAGAAAGTTTATGTATATATATACACGATGCATTTTGGGTTTTCTAATCATAAGCAGCTTTCTAAGCCCAAATAAGTTGATATGTTACCAAGTTAATAATTTCTATATGTGCAGGGAGATGAAGCTTACACTGGATATACAAAGGATTATGAGCACCTATGTTGTCATATATTCTTTTAACAAACTCAGTGTGGGCTGCAGGTGCCTCATTAATGTGTCCTTGTTTTTAAGGCCACCAGTAAAAAGAAGAATCACAGCTGCGGCTTGCTTTTATACAGAAAACAAACACACAGCATTGATGTGCATATGATATATAACATGGAGAAGGAAGTGTTTCAGTAACCAACGTTAGCGTACATACCGGTGTGCGTGCGAATGTGTGCCAGGAAGGCCATGGAGTTGCTGCTCTTGCACACCTTGCCGCAGTATTTGCACACGTTGCCCTGGTTCTCCTCGCGCTCGCGGTTGATCTGCTCCGTGTCCTCCAGCACGTACTTGTTGACCTCCCTCAGGAGCTCCTCGTGCTTCTCCTTAATGTGATAAAACAGATCCTGCTCCGACTCGAAGCGATCTGTGCACTTCACGCACTTGAAGCTCGCGCCCCCTTCGGGCAGCTCCTCCACGCTGTTCTGCTCATTGCGGAGGTGGGCGGCGCTGGTCAGGTGCTGGTGCAGGTTGCTCTCGGTGTAGAAGGACTTGCCGCAGACCAGGCAGTGGAAGTGCCTCTCCTTGGACGGATGCTTCATCGAGATGTGGACGTTGAGGCCGCTGATGCCGTCGGCCATGAAGCCGCAGTCCTCGCAGCGTATGCGGGAAGTGCTCCACTTGGCTTCCTCCTTCACTTTCGCTTCCTTGGGTTTGAGTTTCCTGACGTAGGCAGAACTGGGGGACCCAAATCCAGAAGCCGCCTGTGATGCTCCAGTCAAACATATCACAGTGGCCTCACCTTCCAGAGACAGGCCTTCTTGTGCCGCCTGCTCCTGCTCAGCTAGGGTCTTCACCGACACAATGCAGGGATCAAAGGGAAGGGCTTTGGACATTTGTGCATATGCAGTCACAGCATCCGCCTTTAACTGTTCATCCTCTGCTTGTTTAACCTCTTCTTCCTGGCTCTCTGGCTGTGCCAAATCAGAGACCGGAAGCTGACCGTCTTCTGGCTGCTGGTGTTCAGGAGCTGCTGTTAGCGCGGTCGCTTCAGCGGTCATCTCTGGCTCCCCACCAGCAGACGTGACTGCGTTCGTTTGCTTTTCATCGACACTTTCAGCCGCACTAACTGCATCGTTAGCATCATTAACAGGCTCTGTGGTGACACAGGATGTAGGTGCGTTCTGGCTTTCCACAGCTTGACTGTCAACAGGGCAGGACTCGGACTCGTCCGCGGGGCTCGCAGACTCACGTTCGGGGTTCGAGTTCGGCCCAGGAAGCTCTGTGACGTCATTCAGCTTTAGCGGGAGTGCCAGGACTCTCTGTCCTTCGCTCCCTTTTTGTTCCATGTATTTCTGACTTTTCTGCTTGTGCTTCTCCGTGTTGGCATGGCGAGACATTTCCCTGCTTGTTACAGCATAGTAGCTGCACGCTAAACAGACATACTCAAAATCTCTGGTGTGCTTTCTCTTGACGTGAAGATGGAGAGACGGTATAGACTGAGCCACAAAATCACAGAGGCTGCAGGCATTAACAGAGTCGTACTTGCTTTTCTTCTGGTTTGTGTCTGGCTGGCTTTGCTGCTCTGCGTCGGGCTCTTTGGAAGCTGCGTTGTCAGAGTCCTCTTCTCTGCTGCTGGTCTGCGAGGCGGCATTCGACTCGTCGGCTTCCTGCAGCGATGCACTCACGTGATTCGTGATTGGGTTCTTACTTGCACATTCTTGCGCACGTCTAACATGCTTCTTCGTCAGGCAGTGCCGATCCATGTCTCCTTTGGTCACACAGCTGTAGCTGCACAGGGTGCAGCTGTAGCCGTAATCTTTGCTGTGTTTACGCCGAACGTGAACACTGAGGTTGGTAGCGTTGGACACTACCAGGCCACAGTATCCGCACGTGGTTGTGGAACCTTGCTTCGGTCGTCCTCTTTTCTTACTGGGAGGCCCCAACTCCAACTCCTCTTCCTCCTCAGCTAACACAGCTTTGGCAGCCTCTTCGGCCTCGTCGGTGTCCTGTTCCCCTGCTGTCGAAGCGTCTACCCCTTCTCCGCCGAGCATCTGAGCCACGTCGTCTACGACGGCACCGGCGCCGTCTCTGCTTACCCTCTCAACGTACACTTCAGGTTTCGAGCTCTTCTTTTCTCTCTCCTGCTGCGTGTGGCCGTCTGAGCACAGGTGAGAATCCATCCACTCGGATGTGGCACAAAGAAAGTTGCACAATTTGCAGCGGAACCACTCCTGCTCGAGGTGTTTGACACGAGCGTGGTTCTCCAGCAGCGCAGCTGTGCTGACCCGAAAATCGCAGCTCGCGCACTTCAGCTGGAACCTGTTGAGGGTGCGCTTGGGCGCCGCTCGTGTTGGAGTAGCCTTCACGCTGCTGCCTGGATCCACATCCTCCTCTTTGTCGTCTATGCTTTCATCGGCTTCAACTGAAAGATTCAAAGACACAGATGTTCACAGTCTTCCTCAGAAACGACGGCAGTGAAACGTTCAAAAAACAAACTGGGACTTTTTCTTATTACCAATATTATATCAACCCAGCAGTTAACTCACATGTAATGCTGAGGGCTTAGAAGCATGAAGGGGAGAACAGGAGGTACTCACATGTGTACGGGGTGTCTTTGGTGTGGTACCTCTGGATGTGAACATCTAGAGGAGACTTGTCCCTAAACTCTTGCCCACAGTAGTTGCAGGAATAAATAATCTTAGGTTTTGGGGTTCGCTTGCTCACTCTCCTCTCTTGGGTGGGGATGATTGCTTCTTGCTCTACCTGCTGTCTGTCTAATACACTCTGCTTTTTAGCTAACGTCTTCATGTTTGTGCCACTGTCACTGGAAACCGATCTCAGCTCATCGTGATCAGAATCTGGTTTCTGTGTCACCTCAGCCCCGCTCTCTGCCTCCACGTCGGCCTCCTGCTGGATTTCAGCACGACTCCCATCAGACACATCTGCATTTTTCTCCTTTGCAGCTTTATCGGACATCTTTCCGTGCTTTCGCGCAAAGTGGATTTTCAGTGATCGTGGGCATTTGGCTGAGAAGCCACAAACTGTGCAGAGGCTGTCCCTGTCTATAGGTGCACAATCTGGACTTGGCCTCTCAGCGACTTCTTCATCTGCTTCATCAAGCTCAGCGGCCCCACTGGGTGACTCCCCAGCAGTTTCCTCCATTTCCACATCATCTGTATGCACTTTGCCACTGCTGTCATTTTCAGCCACTTTCTCCTCCACAGCCTCCTCTCCTGATATCACTGTTTTATCCATATCATATCCTGCTATGATTACACACAACAGTGAAGCTGATCGCTGTCATCAGAGCTGCATCCAAATCCTGGAGAAAGCGGGAGACAAAACGTTAGCCGTCTTCATGTGTCTGAAATATAGCGTGTGTTTAAAAAATAAAAACTTAAGTGCAGGGAGACAAACTGTACAGCTAAAAGCTTCTGAAAGCGATCCTCCTGCAGCAGATCCTCACCAAGCACAAGCAAATGTTGCCATCTAGTGCTTCCTAATACAAACTGTTAGGTGAAGGATTCCGGCAGGAAAACTGGCTGCACTTATTCGAGTTCTGCTGATCCAGTCATTTAATGGAATTCCAACCTTTTGTGTGACAAACACACAAAGCAAT
>VOQJ01011841.1:0-12447 GCA_015052665.1 Apistogramma diplotaenia | reverse complement strand
TGACAAACACACAAAGCAATTTTACAATATCCAAGACAGATCAAGTGCTGAGCATCAAGTATTGTTTCTGAACCTCTATGTACTTGTGGTGTCTGTGTTTGCACTACATTTCCTGCTGTCACACCCCACTTGGCGTGCCTGTAGGCTTCATATCACTGAGTGTTTGATTTTTTGCGACAGATTCAAACCTCAGAGTCATTTTGTTTAATTAGTTTGGGTATACAAACTTTCAACCATCGCTCCTGCACACCCACATTAGCTCACTCTTGCATCCATATTGTTCAGCTGGCACTGTGTGGTCACTGTGGTGGTCCCAGGCAGGTCCCTGCCCAACACGCTGGAGCCCGTACTTCAATCTTCTCCTTTTTGTGTCATTTTGTTTGTAAAAAAAACGCATCTCAGGTCCAGCGGCCAACTGGTGTACTCAGCCGTCCTGTGAAAAACTATTTCCCACTCGACTGTAGGTGGCTTTATAGCAATAAAGTTTTACTTCTGTACCAATCTTCACAGTGCAGTCTATTTATCATGTTACATTCACGTTAAGTTGAAATTTTGCAGTTCCTTGTTCGTTACTTTTCTGAGATGTGACTGTGAAGCATCACAAGTGGAACACAGCAGCCCTGCGCGCTCAACGCACTGAAACTCAAAACATTTCAGGTACATGAAAATTAAGAAAAGGACTGCACCGATTTAACAGCACAGCAAATGCTGCAAGTACAGGAACGTGCTGCAAACACAAAAACAGAATCAAATACTCAGGTGAACAAAAACTGTAAGAAAAACGCTGCAAAGTCAGTGAAGTCGACCATCCATCAATGGCACTGGGAAATGAGCTGATGCTCAGGTTAAAGAACTCCATAACAATAACCATCTTCAGGCACGTTTCAAAATGAAGTCCCCTCAGCTGCATGTGGCCAAGCAACAGTGTAACAAGTAGGTGCTTGCTTTGCTGTTTTGTGCATTATCACGATTACGATGTTAAATCTTTTAGTCTGTACTGCACACCAGAACACTGTGCCAGCACTGATGTCGCTTTAAGAAGCAGGTTTTGCACATAGTCACATTTTTGCTGTGGAAAGAATCAGAAATTATTTGTGTGTCTGTCTGTGGGTGAGCTTGAATGAAATGTGTGTGTGGTACATCCCACTTTGCTTCAGGAAACAAGCCTTTGTCTGTCGGTTTGTGTGTGTGTTTATACATATTTATATTCTTAGATATTATTTCTTAAGAGCCATAACATATATCTCAGGGGTTATTCAAGTATAAAGGTTATACACTCCCCGTTCTGCTCGCTACCGCCGCCTACCGTTTATTTAGGTAAAAACACCATTACAGGATTAAGAGAAGTATCATATTAAGTAAGACTTTCCAGAAACAGGCTCTCCAAAATACGCTCTATGCACGCCAGATTTAACAGTGACCTACAAGTGAACTGTAAAGAGTCTCATTTCAGCAGGAAGGTCAGAATAAGAGCAGAAAGCGATGATATCGGTGTGTCTGCAGCAAATGAAGGCGTTCCGTTGCCTATAAAAGTCCGTTACTACTTAACTGTGCTTGAGCACAGTTCTGCCTCAATGCCCACTCTTTGAAAAGTGGCCATTGAAGCTGTTTAACCACTGCGCGCCAGTGCTAACTGAAAGTAATGGTAAAGTTAGCCGCAAATGTTTCACTCTACACGTTGGAGACTGCGGCGATACACAAAGACAGCTTGTGTTACGGTCTTAAATGCCGCCAAGCCGCTCGTTTCATCGCCTGAATGATTCAAGCTCTCAGACACAGTTAAGATTCAGACGCTGTAGTTCAACTGCTGGATACCGCAGCTAACTTGCTAACTAGCAACACGTTCCCGAACGGTCTTCTGAGATACGCACAAAGCATCCAATTAAAATTCGATTCCAGTCGTTACATCCAATCGGAGCGCGGATAAGGCGGGTCTACGTGGCACCCAGGCTTGGAAAACGACGGCAGCACAGAGGCCCAAAAAGGAGGCTAACGTCGACCTCGGAAACTGTGTTCTGTGCTGCAGAAACAGCACTTTATAAGACTTACTGGAGTTCACTATGCTTTAAACAAAACTAACACGAGTCAACAGACGCCAATGCAGTGAAATGCTAGTTTAACTTACCTCTTGTTATGCGCTTATTTCCACCGTCCGCGCTTTTTGATGCTAGACACAAATGGCGTACCGTAGCGTGAGCCATGCGTCACAGGGGGCGGCCTCGCTGCCCGCGTCTTGTATTTTTTTTTTTTACATCAGCTGATCTGATCACGGGATGCGTTCTGGTTCCGTGGGAAAACAAAAACACGGTGTAAAGGCCCTGCGGTTAGTTATTGTTGTTACTAATTAACAGCTATAATTTAACATTATTGGATATGCTACGCAGCGCAGCCAGTTAGTACGTGATGCATTTAACGTCGTCGTTCCTTACAATCAGGCATTCAAAGACATCACACAGAGTCAAAGTTATGTTTTAATTTTGGTTTTTGCCTTTCTGAAATTGTTTGGTTTGTTAATTACTTATTTATTTATTTTAAAAATTCATTGGTTTTCTGGTAGATTTAAAACGACTGTTTTCAGCAATATTAATAGCGTTTAATAATAGCGCTTGAGTAAGTGATGCTGGGAAAGATTTTCAGGTTTGTCACACTGATAAAATTATTTCTGTTAGTGTGTTGATAGAAAGTTTGAAAGAGACAGGAATAAAGAAAATGGAAACCACTGAATATGAACCACGTTTGCCACAGTATATTATTTATTTATTTTCTAAATTGGTAAGTCTGTGATGAATCACCACTTCCATGTGACACACAATGTTAGCTTTATAATGACTGAAGATAGATTAATGCACGGGCATTAATTGATTAAGTAGTCTGACAGGTCAGGAGGTGATAAATGAAGCCTCCCGGAATGAATATGCAGTTTATTTTTCCAATAATTTTCTTTAATTCATCACAGTCAAAATTATATGACATGGATGGTTTAAAACACAAACGCCCTCTTCCCTGTCCCCCATTTTTCACAAGGATTAATCATTCATTTTTCTCCATTAGTTGTCTATTAAAAGACGAGAGGCTGGTTTCGGCGGGCCCTGTCTCACTGACTTTTACTATAACATTCACTAACTCCACATCCACTAAAGACCCAGATGAAACTTTCCTATTCAGAATCATTCATTTCTAAAAAAAAAAAAAAATTCTGTTATTCATTCCATGCTTCATTAAACCTTTTTCCCATTAAAATGGAGTATATAATAATCCAGCACTGGCATGATATCAGAAGCTCAGATCACACTCTTTACCTAACTTCCTAGTCTGAGTCTACAGTAAGAGTGAACGACTCAGCCAGGTTTCACTGAATTTCTGTGACTCAGGAGTCTGCATCCTTGGATTCTCCAGTTTGCTTCCCTAAATGTCCTTGGACAGCATACTAAAACCCACGCGTTCATCATAATGTGACTGATTTAAAAATAACACACATGCACACTGTATAAATGTGTGTTTTGACTGGGTGAATATGCCTTGTAGCGGCACATTGAGGGGTCAATAAGACTAATATAAACTGTTATCCAGCCTTTCTATTTTAATTTTAGAACTGGCCCACTTTCCACAGGACAGTACAGTGCAAAAGTCTTACAGTAAGTGACCAGTCATTTATTTATGTTTTGGGAGGCAAAAGGGGAAATACATGGAAATGCAGCATATAAGCCAAAAACAGGTTTATGATTCAAGCAAGCTTAATACAAATATACCAAATGTAATATTTAGTGTGACCACCTTTATTCTTCAGGTATTTTCAGGTGTTAGATCTTTGGGAAGCACAGTTTGTTCCCATTTCATTGGCTGAATCGATGAAAAATGCCAGAATAGTATTTTTGTACTACAAACTGTGTCTTTTGTGACAAGCTGCTAGTGAAGAAAGTGCCTAAAGATTCGATTTGGCAATATAGTGTGTACACTTCCTTGTTAATAATGTTAAGGTAGTGCTCATTAAATTACATGCGAATAAGCAGCTGTTCGAGCAGTGGTCGATCCACACAGGTGGTTTCCATTTGTAACCCAAGTCCTCTTCGTAGCATCAGACGCCTGTGCAGACCGTGTTCACAGCAGACGTCTGAGTTAGCGCAGCAGAAAAACCACAGGTGCTACTTGTAATATTAACAACGACAGCTATTCCGTTTGAGTTTCCCAATGATCCATGATGGTGTGACAGCGAGCCAGCACATGATGCCAGGACACTGAAGCTGGAAACAGAAGCAGCTCAGAAAGTCCAGCATCATTTTTAATCTCATTTTGTCACATGACAAAATTTCTTCTGTATTGAAGGACCGTCGCCTTCTCTCTTGCTAAAGCTCTACTCTAGACCCTGAGCTAGGATACAATTACACCTTAATTATTCTTATTAAGGCATTTGGTTACCTCAGGTAACTTTAAACTAAGCCACTCTAATCAAAACGAATAACTCAAAGCGTATGTAAGGCTGCAGGGGCTTAAATATCCACATAAAAAGCAGTTCATGTGAAATATTATGCTCTTGTAATCAGTGCTTCCTCCAAGTTGTCACTTCACTAAACTCTAACTTTCCATCAAACTTTGAAGGCTGCTAATATGCAGTTAGATGTTAACATGTTGGTAGGGCTCATGGGGAACAGGCAGCAGGAACACGTATGCAGGGAAATGTTATACTAGTCCTTTAAATGGACCTCCAGTCTCCAATGAACTGACATCCAGTCTAAGTTATTTGGGAGGAACGTGTAAGAGTGGATCATTAGAAGTTGTGATGGAGCACTACATCTTCCTCTCTGCAATACTTTATACTGACTTTGTCTCCAAGGCTGCTGGGTGGGCTGTTGCATGAGTCCGTTTACTGCTACAGGTGGTAAGGCTACCTGTTAAACATAATGGAAGATTATGCAGCATTGCATTCAGATGCACAGGTTTCATTGGGTTACTTCACCACACCCACCAGATGGAGCAATCTGCACATTCTGCTGCACACGGACGGTCAGCAACCGCAGCTGCATCGTGTATGCGGTGCTATGGCAACCACTCCAGACACAGCTCCAAAAGAGAAAAAAAAAACGAAGAAAATGAAATGCTTCATGTCAGAGAGAAAATGCTGTAACGTTTGTTAAGGAAAAAAGTTACAGAGGAAAAAAAAAACTTTATTCGAACACTGGAAATCCAGTTTCTGCAATAATAACCATAAGGAGTCTTTATTAATGATTTTTTTATACTGAACTGACTTAACTCAATCTTGTTTGTTAGTGAGCAGCTCATTACATCGGAGAGCGGGAGCCCTGCAGAGGGTAGAGCTCTGTTCACAGCACAGCATATTCATATCTCATTAAAAGCATATTAAAAGTCAGAAACAGCCACAAACCCTGGTTGCACTGCCGAATTAAAGCTTTGATTCCAGTAAAAGTTTACACTTGCTCATACACTCGGTGATGACTTAGACTGAAGGCTTTAAATGAAAAAAGTCCAGTAGGCACTAGAAGGCGAGACCTTTGTCATTTCTTAGTTCAGTGTGAGCATAATTCCTGCAGGTGGGGCATATCGGTGTCATTTCTTATTTCTTTCCCTGTACCAAGCTCTTCACCTTCTACTCCACTGTCACTCACTTTGGTCCAGTTCCTTCACCGCTTTCTTCACTCACGTAACTTGGGCCTCTGCAGTGCCCCCCTCCCAAAATGCACGTGTGTGCCTGCACTGGTTTTTCCTTTATTATATACAAGCACCAGTCAAAGAGCATGAGGTCACAGCAGTCCCAAAATGCATCACCTCACTGTGTAGACACACAGCTGTAGCTCAAAGGTTAGTCTCAGGATGTAATGTTTGGATTCAGGATGAGGACACATGCGCCATGGTTTGAGGTTAAGAAAGGTTTCCGTGGCTGTACGGGCCATTAGAAACTCACACCCCCATTATGTGTTCTGTGTGAAGGTTTTCAGGAGCCACAGCAGCTGCTTTGTTGAGCGGTTTCCCTTCACACGTTGGATTGAGCTGTAACGTTATTAAGCCTCCTTATTATCCTTCTTCTAAACTCAGCTATGGCCTGCTCCTTTGCGCCTGTCCCATCCGTAGTAAATAAACTGCTTGCAAATGGATGGCATGTGCAGCAACATTCCTTCAGACTAGCTTCTTAATCCTTGTCACTCAGGTTCTGACATTTTCTTCAGGAGAACTTGGGCCAAAACGGGGCCGATCAAGTTTCAGGTGGATCTAAATAAAGCTGCCTTTCTTTCTTAGAGTCCGGGGCTGGAGACGTGTGAGGGATTACACTGAAGCGGAACAGAGGGAAAGAGAGGATGTGTCATTACAGGATGACCGCGACCTACAGCAGCCGGGCCCGGTACAGTACGCAACCTGCCGGAGCACGACGCCGGAGCACGACGAAGGCTCGAAAGACATTTTATACTGAGCCGTCAGCAGGGTGACCGCAGGCCGAGGTCTTGTGTGTTCGATAAACACCGCGAGCGTCTGAGTTAAAACAGCACGATGATGAATTCATTGGGGGGAGTTCCTCAGTTTTCTGGCTGCAAACACAACAACACATGCAGCTGCAGAACACTGAGGGTCTCTCTCAACCCTCGGACACCCCGCACCCCCACCCTTCCCTGCTTTCCAACCTCTCCATCCTTTCCTAGAAACATTACCTCACACCACATTAGAGCTTGAGGTATCACCTGGGGAGTACATTTCTCTGCCTATTTGAGCTCTGTATCTGTGTGTCTGTGTATGTACTGCATGTTTGAGTGTGGGGAAAGTTTTTTTTATACATATATATATATTTTAAAGCAGCTGCTTCTAAAATGTGTCTGTTTAAAAGTGCCCTTTACAGCACTGGGTGGAGTACAGTAGACTTAATCCTCCCTTCTCCCCTTTCTTGGAAATTCAGTTCTCCAGCTACTTACAAAGCCACAAAGAGAGAGGAAAAAAAGAAAAGAAATCTTTAAAAAATGAGCGTTGACATGCTTGGATCAGTCGATACATTGTTATATTTCAAGGAATTGGTATGCATTCTGCAAACGCTGTGATATCAAAACCTCTGTGGCTCAAGATATTTATCTCAAACACCCACAATAAAACCATCCAGGTTTCCAGCATCAAGCAGCTGACAATAAATGTACACGCACTCCATCACTGAGCTCAAACAGCACTCAGAACAATATGTTTCTGCATCAGCACACTCGCAATGAGCTGCAACCGAGAGGTGTTTCATTTCAGTTCCACCTTTTTCATAATACGGTGAGATTGGCTAAATATTGTAGAGAGAATGAATAACATGTTACATCTGTGAAGATGAAGGGTGTTTTCGGTTAAATATTGTGATTTGCCTTAATGCAAACCTAAATGAAGGGCATGAGAGAAGAGAAGTTAATTGCTCCTACAGGAGAGGTTACTGTTAGCAAAGCCATGAAATACAGAGAGCATAACTCAACACGTTATGACTGCTGCTGGTCATCTAAACATCCTCGTGGCCGAGGCTTTCCTGAGTGACTGTGTACAACAGCAGTCAAACAGCCATGATTTAAGTTTCAGTGTTTCCCCCAGCCCACCCAAAGAGAAGAGAGCAATCAGACGAGAGAGTGGTTTCTCTCATCATCTCACTATGTATCAGTCTCTCTGTCTTATCTTCACCATTGACTGATCTCTCTTTTTCCTTTGTAACCCAGCTCGTTCCTTGTAGTGCTGCATTGACAGATCTCCACATCAACCTCTTTCTCTTATAATCTCTCATATACTACATTTTTTCTTTATTGTCCTTAGGTATCAATATTCGTGTGAATGCCTGTCTATATATAGCATATTAAGTCCAGCTCATAATAGGAATTTTGTAATATGTAACTGGATATTTTGACCTTAAACAATAATACATAGCCTGTAATTGGCTGCATCTGTTGAACCTAGGGTTATTAGGTTTATAAATCTCAGTAACGCAAATGGTGAAATCAAAAACCAAACGTCATTTAAAACATGCTAAAGTGAAGGCCATTTCTCACCTTGCATCTCAAACAGCTGTTCTGTTCAGAAAGCTTCTTGTCTGCTTGACTGCCATCTTGTGGCTGCAGTTGGCTACTGTCTCTGGAAGCAGTCTTGACTCCGCTTGAGCCTGAGGCATTGGAATCATAAAGCATCTGCAGTTTTCATGAGCATATCCATGTCTGTTAAGAGTGGCTTGAGCTTGTCAAGCGGAGAGGACAGCAGCTTCTTCTGGTTGTCTGTTATTGAATTTATATATGCTCTAATATACGTGGTGACCTTTACTTTATGTAAACACCCCTGAGCTGAAGAATTATGAGACACAACCCACTCAGGGTAAATGATAAGAGGATGGCCTTTAAAACTGAAATGTGACATTTATGTTATTCTATTCTTTCTCTTTTAAAGTAGCCATTGTTTAAAATAAGCTTTTGGTAGAATATGCTTACAGAAATTAAATCAGGCAGCACAGAAACTTACTAAATGACTTTCTGTTGCACTACAGCCAGAATTAAGAGCACAATGTTTCAGTCCTTATGAATAGACCTCAAACTCATTAAAGTATGAGTGATAATGGCATGAATTCAGTCAGAATGGTCCTTGAAGTTTGCACTAAATATATTTTAATACTGGAGAAAATACCAAGGTAATATAAAGAAAGAGGTGATATAAAACCATAGAGAAAAAAATATGGTTAATTTTGGTGTAGTTAATGCCTTTATTACACACTGGAATACTAATTGTTAGGGCACTGGAATACCACAGAGCTTTATGGACATTTATCCATAAAGCTCATATCATTTTATGAAAATTTACAACGCTGTCACAACTGAAGCAAAACCAGTTCAAAATAAAATTCTGTCATGTGGCGCTGTGATAAACAATACTCTGGGTTATAGACTTCATTGAAGAATATTTTAATGTTTCTTGTTTTCTTTTGCAATCAGTATTATAGCTCTGAGGGCTTTGTGTATGTGTGAGGGTGATTATGGCACGATGACGTCTGCTGGTGTTAGGGCTGAACCCGAGAAACCATTTAGTCACCGTCTGTCCCCTCAAACATACTCATTCGCCTTCCTTCCTTAAACACATGTAGAAGGGGACTCGCATTTTAAAGCATGTTAGCAAACAGCTGCACAGACGTGACTCCCACTAAATGGGTCTTCAGAGCGCCGGAGCCTGTTTAGTGTTCCTGAGCTGCTGCAGAGCCTCAACAGCTGATGTTTGGAGACGCTAACAGCCGCAACTGAAAGTCACGCTGAGAACCTCTGACTCAGTGTGTACAGTATGTATCTGTGTTTCAGAGTGAGTGAGCACGTGTGTGTGTATTTGTATGTATGCAAGAAAACTGTTTTTATGACATCGTGAACCTGCAGTGAACTACAGCGGAAGCTGAAAGTCATACAACTGTGGATGTAAAGATAAACGTACACGACAGCTAGCACACAGGTTAAACTACAATGTAAAAAATGCTTTAACGATTAAGGAAATACAGTTATTATATGAGAAAATTCTTCCTGGCCTCATGTCTGTACTGCAGATGGGAGCAGCCATTACTAGCAGCTGATTAGCTTAGCGCAGCGACAAAGAAACTTGCTAGTTTTTACATTTGCGTCATGTACAGCATGGTGGTATCGGTCTCCTATACAGTTCTCCCTAATGCTACATTCACTCTGATGATTTCAGACTCAGGCACAACAAAAATGACTGCGACTGTGAAGGAACTTCTAATCCCGCTTTCTTTGAAATGGTTCCTTCAAATACAGGGACCAGGTCTGCGAGCACTCACAGTCACTCCAGAGCAACTTTGGTGCATCGAGATGGAGAAGACGGAGTCAGTCTGCCATCAGTTTGTGACTGATTGGGGTCAGGTTGGCTGTTCCATATCAAGTGGCCACTGTGATAAATCGGTGAATATCACAAATCTTATGCCATCTGTTGGTGCCTACAGATGCAGAAATTCACATTAACTGCTTACAGTGGGAGTCGTAACCTCTGAGGTTTGAAAGAGGGTTTCAGAAATTCCTCCACAATTGGTGACAAATTAGTGGAAGTCTGGTGATTTAACGGCAGAACAACACAGGTGCTCAGCAAGCTTACTTTTATAGAGGAATATTGCCAAAATACAACCAGTTAAGTCGAGTCTCCTGTTGTCGTCTAAGCCGTATAATAAGCACATTTTCCTAATTGCGTAATAATTCCATTCAATAATATATTTTGTAGTATTTTAAATTATGTATTTGTAAATATGAAACTGCATTATAGTGTATTATTGCAGGTTAATCAACTTAGTAATTCATTGTTTTTCAGGAACAATGCAAATAGACTTCAACAGAAAAATCTTTGCTCACATTCAGAGAATTAAAAGAAGCTACAGGAGTTGACAGAAGTGTAAGCTTTAGGCTGTTCATTGAGGCCCAGGCTCACAAGCCTTGTGTGTTTCCTTCTCTGTTATTTCGTCCGCCTCTTTCAGACCCTCGCTGTTGTGCCGGCTGTGAATATGTTTATATCTGTTGCGGTTTACCGAGTGTTTAGTCTAGCATAACACCGAAGCTGGCCAGCAACCCTGCAGCTTAAGTGTGTCACGGTCTCAAAGGCCCATCAAGTATGCTGACATTTCATGAGAAAAATAATACTCTGCACTTGCAGACTTGAGTATTGAGAAACGACCGAAGACCAGTGCCCAATAAAAGGTGAAACATGATCAAAGTCATGTCTCACATTGATCTGAAAGATCCACATTCCCATAAAAACACCTAGATATGAAACACTCAGCTGAAATAAATGTGACCATCTTTATTTAATACTCCTGGGTGACTTCCATCATTTAGCACCGAATGTAAAACAATTATTCACAGTTCATCACAATAGTCATAATAGTCATCAACAGTAAGAACTAAAGCCACAAGTTTCTCTCTTACACAGATTAAAGCTGCAGTCTTCAACTTTTATAAAAAAATATTTTTTTACATATTTGTTAAAACTACTAACAAACTACTATTGACATCTGCAGAAATGCACCACTCCCAGTCAGAAACAACCAATCAGAGCCAGGAGGAGGGTCTTAGCACTGTCAGTCACTCCTGCTCAACCTACTAATGGTGGAGAAACAACTTAACGTTTGAGAAAAACTGTTTACCTGCTGTCATCGGGGGCCAACTAGCCTGAGCATTCATGACTCTACTGTGGGGAGAAGCTGCAGCGTAGCAGAGAGCAAGTGTGATTGACAGACCTAAGACCCTCCTCCTGGCTCTGATTGGTTGTTTCTGACTGAGCTGTGTATTTCTGTAGTTAGTGCTGGGGGAAGGCAGAGGAGCTCGATCTTTTCACAAATTATTCGTCTCAAACTGTCACGACATTACGAAGGAGTATCAGGGCCACGCTGAGGAAAGAAATTTAATTGTGCTTTGAGAATAAAGTCGAAATACTGTTTCAAGAAAAAAGTTGAAATGTGGAGAATAAAGTTGTGCTTTCAAGTCAAACTGTCACGTCTGATACACCATCCAGAATGTGTTGTATCATGAGTTAGTGAAACCATTCTTTAAAACTGGTTACAGTAACAAGGAAATGAGTTCTCTTAGTGCAACGATGCAGAGATCAGAATGATGGTGCAGAAAGCAGCATCGGCTCAGAAGGAAAAAGACAAACAAACTGGGCCTGGACAGACGAGGATGATGCTGCACTGGTTCAGTACAGAGGGGATCTGCTGTGTGAGTGTGGGGGGGGCGCAGTTGTCCCTCACTACATGGCCGTTTACTTACTGTGGCTTCACTGTATTGCTGGGTTTGTTTGATTTTTAATATTTAATTTTGTATTGCGGATTTTGCGGTATATATGAATTTATATAACTCCCATGATTATGTTCATCACTCGGATGAAGAGATCAGTTACGCCTTTAGTGGAAATAGAAGTTACAGGGCGAAGATGCTGCAGCACCTGATGAAGAGGAGGTTCAGCAGAGCTGTAATGCTCTTCTGTGCAGTACTGTACACTCATCTCATCTGCATCACCTTCATCACCATCAGTACTACACAGCTGCACAATTCATCATCTTCATCATTCAAGTTGTAGTAAGAGAGTGGGTGCGGTTATAGGAGTGTGGGAAGGGTTTATGAAGGCTTAAGAATACATAAATAATAAAATAAATATAACGCTGCTACTTTGCAGAGTTGCACCTATCGCGGGGGTCTCTGGAACATAACCCCCACAGTAGGTGAGGGATGCTGTACAGCAGCTGGTTTACTTGAAATGACAAAATGTTGGCTTTATTCTCAAAATGCACTTTTTTTTCTCAGCGTGGCGCTGATGCTCGTTCTTGTGACAATTTTAACAAATATGAAAAAAACTATCTCCATAAAAGTTACAGACTGCAGCTCTAAGTTTGCATTTGAATGAATGAATGAATGTGTCAGCTTTAATATTCTTTATAAGTCTCTGAGTGTCGCGTGTGTGTGACCGGGGGGG
>VOQJ01011840.1:29313-40223 GCA_015052665.1 Apistogramma diplotaenia | reverse complement strand
TCAAGAATAATAATTCCAGCTGCCTCTCCAGCGAGGCTGGAACAGCAGCTGCCGACAGCCGTCCTTAAGAGGCAACGCGGCCTCTGTGACCTCTAAACAGAGGTCACATGAAACGCTTCTCCACCTGCTGCAGGTTCTGGTTAGAGTGACCTTTGTTTTGAGGACTGCCATGACAGTGACCTGGCCATTGAGCCAGCTGGTACAGTCATATATTATAGGAGGTGTTGGGGTTGAGAGATGGCAGAAACTAAGTTTTCCGAAACAACTAGTTAATCATTCTAGTTGGTTTCTCTCTTCTTTGAAGATGTGGGTATCATGTTGATTATGAGAAGCAGAATCTTGTTGGGTTTCTTGTATCAGTTACTTCATGTTCATAAGACTGATTTATCTTTGCCTGAAATAAATATTCCAGGAAAAACATTTCTATGAGCACTGTACACAACTCACAGCTGTCTTTAGCAGGCAGGCGTCCTCGCCGAGATAACAGAGCTCTCCCGAGCAGCTCGTCTCCATCCACAGGTGATCCCCGTTCACTGCGTTCTCCTACGGAGATGCAGGCAAGAGAGAGAAAATGAGGCGGAGCTTAAAAATATGTCAATATTGTCTTGGTGCATGTCTCACTATTTTCAGTCACATTAATCTGCAACCATATGGACATGAGCACATGGCAGCAAATGAGGTCAAGAAGTGTGTCAAGCACAGAACGGCCACCGCTGAGTAGGTGGATAACAGTGCGTGTTAATTTAAACAGTTCAGATTCATGTGCAAAACACACTCCTACACTGAGGAACACGACAAAGACATTCACTTTTAATGCATGCATGTGTCACTGGGTTCACAGTACAGCTGTATGGATAAATACATATTTTTGTATGTATAGGAAAACTTTCAATACCTTAATGTTTAATTTACTGCATGTTTTTTACAGCTAACCTAATTGTTAATTTAATCTGTAGTTTCCTGCAATGAGAAAGACTAACTGAAGGTAAACACTAGGCATTAAATAAATAATGCTGTGAGCTTATAAAAATAATAAAAGCTACTATTCTGACATCACAGGGGGACCATTTTATTTATTGTCCTATACACTCATTTAGAAAGAGTTTAAATGAGTGTAAGTGAGACGTTTCTAGTAAAACAAATGGATTAAAGATGGATAAGCATAAAGCTGTGCATCAGGCCTGGGTGCAGGAGCAAAACCAGTGTTCAGATCTTTTAACAAGTAAAGCTACAGGTGCTAATTTACACATTTCCACTTCTTGTTACTACATCTACCAGGATTCCACCTCTGCTGGGAATATGGAAAAATCCTACTGGACTTATTGGCACCTAAAAGCAGACAATAAAGGCCTCAGTGAATCGACCCCGAGTGCATATTAATGAGTGTTAGAGCGCAATGATTATATATGAGTGAGTGCGTGTGAGTCGTGCAGAGAGATAAAGGGCAGCAATGACGTGCTGGAAGTGTCCCTGCAGACGGAGCCCGAGGGAAATCTCAGATGTGAGCCCACAACAGTTTGCCTACTTACACCTTCCTGTTAATAATACAGCAGATTGCATTTACTTTTCATTATAGATGCATGAATCGTTTAGAGCGGGGCTATCAAGCGAACGGGCGGTGGGACAGAACTGGCCGAAGGGTCCGATCCAGCCCACGGGATGGCTTTGCAAAATGTGAAAACTGTGACAGAGGAAGTCATAAATTCTGACCTTTTCACACTATCTTGTCTGTAAGAATGGATCACAACATGAGAGGACAGATTGCTGATTTCCTCTGGGACAGAGGTTTGAATCGTCATCAGTTTTTCAGCCTGCTTACTGACAAAAGCATTACAAAAACATTACCCATGGCCTCTCATTCCACACCAGGCTCCCAAAACGCTTCCGGCAAGACAAAAAAGCTGAAAGGTTCACGCTCCACACCCCATAATATTCACAAGTTGAACTATACTTTAATAAAGGTTGGTACAATTACACTTACAAACTCTTTTCTATTCATACCTTTCCTACTCATGTTGTACTTGTATGACTTTACGCTAAAGGACAGAAAGGATTTAGAGGTTGTTGTTTTCTTTTTAATTTTATATATATTTTTAGACAAGAGTTTTAGAGGTCCACCACATTTAAGATCAAACTGCCTCTATGTGGCCGGTGAGGTTGACACCTCTGATTTAGAGCCTAATTACTCATATGAAACAGATAACTACTGTAGAAATGCACTTCCTCCCCTTTAAAGATTCATGAAAATTACAAATTACCGTCAATGAATCTGAAGCTTTTTCATGACTTTTTCTTTACTTCTTGGTATGAAAATATGTAAATTTTATGACAGAGAATATTTGTTTGTCTCTGGTTGAATCGAATGGAGAGAAAAAAGAAGGCTTTTATTTCACTGGCCATTATCATTTAAAAAAATCTATTCTAAGTATCTTTGCACAGTGGATTTTAATGAAGAAAAACCTCAAATGATGTGTATTATTTTACAACTTGGATTCAGAGCAATCCAATCTCATCAAAGTAAACTAAATGGCTATTGCGGAGGAGGAAAGTGTGGGATTTGAAATGCAGCAGGTGATAAACAGCCTGGATGTTTGACGGGGAAGATTTCAAATGATTTCACGACAACGTGCAGTTTTGTGAGTGTTGCAGGGTTCCTCCAGTCACAAGACCATAAACTCTTGATATCAGGTTAAGAGCTGCAGGAAAGCACGACTTGCAAGCTGACACCACCTTATAAATGCCTCATTTTAATGCAGTGAAAATAAAAAATGCTGCCAAAAATGTCTTTTTAAAATCGTGGAGTTATTTCACGACACTTTCAAGAATACTTTCTTGACATTTCCTTAAACATTAGCACTGCATTTTAAAGCAGAATGTTTTGAGCTGGCGCTTGGCTTTTGTGATTCATGTTTCTTAAATAAAATCCATTAAATGTTGAATAATAAACCTTTTAAAAAAAGGGTCATATTTCACAAAGTCGTGACACAAAACTTTCTTTCCCACGCTGAAACACAAAGACATTTTCCTTGTAAGGATTAAAAAGGAAGGAAAAATCAAATTGCTGCTTTCCATTTCCACATGAACATACGGCTGCTGAAACCAGTCTGCTACCAAATCTGTTGGCATGAAAATGCAAATGTCGACGAGTGAATCAGCCAGACAGAATAGGGACAACACAGACTGGGACAAATGTCTTCTTGTTCATTATTTAAAAACACATTAATGCCATCATGTTCGCATGAGTCTGCATGTGTAAAACGCAACAAAGAACCGGGCAAAAATCCCATTACTGTTCAGATTCATCGTCATATATAATAAATGTGTATGTCCATGTCTGACCGTCCAGTCCACGCAGGTACGTAGCTCCTTGCTGGGGCCGTTGGACGCAGGAGGAAGCGAGGGCTGAGGCGGGCCGAGGTAATGGAGGCCTGAGCGGGAGATCGCTTTCCTACGAAACAGAACAAAAACATTGTTATTGTCACCATACTTCATACTTCTCGCAACAGAGTGGCTGAATCGCGGGGAGATTTGAGTATAATGCAATTATCATAAGTGTGTATTTATTCATATCGAGAGGCTGCATTTGAGCGGGCTCAGCTGGAGATATTTGAGGTGAACTGGGAACAGCTCGGTGGAGAGACTGCCAGCGCCACTTTGGGGTGACGAGAGAAAGTCGGAGACAGATCTGTTCTGTCAGAGGATGAGTCAGCAATCATTGCTCTCAGACTCGCCCCGTCACACTTCCTGTCGCAGTTTTGACTTGAGTTCATCTTTAACCATTTCAAATGTCCCCGAGTCTTTTAAGTCACAGCCCCTCAGATGAGAGGGCCCGTCACAGTATCATCTGTCTACACGCTCATCTGTTAAGTAGTGATTTACAACCCCACTGGCTTCAGTCAGAGCAAGAGAAAACAGCATTAGATGTTCCTTAAAAATCAGTGTAATTTTTCCAATTAAATCTGCATATTTGTCCTTTTAAGAGAGGGGACAACCAGAATTAAAGAAGTGGCAAAGACTGGTACAGGACACATGGTATCCTAGTAAGGCGCTAGACCCAGATTAAGGGCTGCTTTTGCCTTTCTTGTATCGTAATATCATTTGCAGCTGCAGATGGGATGAGGAGAGCCTCCAGGAATCAGCAGCCTTGAGTGTCTCACCGTGGGAGTGACAGAGTCAGAACTACTGTAACAACAAACCGTTACATGCTGCCAGATATGACCAGATATGAGAGTCCACGGTAGCTATAGGCAACCATTTTTATCCTTCTTCCAGATTACCTCAAACCTTGACCTACACCCTAGTCATACAGGCCTAAAGCCACCTTTTTCTGTAAAAGTTCCACCTCACCACTGCAACCTTTACACTGAAGGCAAACTCAGTTTCTGGTGTGCATCACCAAGATTCAGCAAGCAGTTGTCAAGTCTTTGCATCTCTTTCATGCAAATTATGGGCTACTGTGGCAATCACGAAGGGGATTTTCCGTGCAGCACCTTCTTGTGACCAGTTTCACCTAGCAACAGCCAAATTTTAAGCTTGCAGCGGTTACCTAGTGGTGTCCAGGGAGTCGCCAGCTGGCCTCTGGGCCTGTGCAATTGAAGCCTTACTCATTGTGACTCAAACTAAACTAAACACCATATGAGTCTGGGCTTTTAGGAAGGGGCAAAAGAGCACGGATGTAAAGGAAAAGGGTGTGTTTGAATTATAACACAATGGCAAGAAAATAGAGAGCTGTGTAGCTGAAATGAATGTAAAAAAAAAAGTTATCATTGATTAACTGTTTAATTCATTGATTGAGTGTATGATCTTGTTAAAACAGATGAGAAATTTAATATAGTATAATACTTGACATTGTTAGTTTACTATTGTACACAAATATTTCAGAGGTGACGAGCAAGGCTTTCATGGCAAACTAGTAATTATGGGAATGAACAGTGTGTGTGTGTGTGTGTGTGTGTCTGTCAGTGGAAAAGGTTGCACAGAGCATCTGACCCCCCCTGTTGAAAGTTTCAGTGGATGTCTGTCTAAAATTATCAGTCAGGACAAAGAGGAGTCCACTTACACACCCTGTAACCTGAGGACACACACACACACACACACACACACACACACACACACACACACACACAAACATGCACTCACAGCCCCTGGGATAAAAATAGCACTCTGTGGATGACCGGAAATGAAAGGACGTATGAAGGCTGGACATATGCCACATAAAACAGCAAACACACACAAACAGAGTCCACCTGATTAAGGGAGAACTGCAGGCCTTGTGTGTGTGTATGTGTGTGTGTGTGTGTGTGTGTGTGTGTGTGTGTGTGCGCGCGCGCGCGTGTGTTTTATAGTTTTAGTCCTCATTCACTTTTTGTTTGGTAACATTGTACTCATAACCTTCTCTGCTCAGCTCTGAGTCCATTAGAGGAAGTAGCACATGCAGCGCTACAAGCCCAGATTTCCACTGGAGCTGCTTTTCCAGAAGTGAAACCAAAGGCAGAAAATGAATATGCAAAGATTTCTCAGGTTTAACTTACTATAAATAAGCTCGTGTTTCGTTTTGTCTGCTGAGAACTTTGTTTGGGGACAATGTTGTGTTTGCTGCTTTATGAAACTAATTATGTAAATGTATATAAAAAAGGGAATTGAAAATGAAAAAAAAAGTTCCATTTTCTGCTGATTCAAGGTTGACCTGCTGCATCTATTTTTCTGAGTAAAAGGGATTTCTAATACACTAGAATATTTCTGAAGGCTTCTTGAAGGACACGCCAAGCTCTTTTGGCTGCTTTTAGATGATTCCGCACAGCCTCAACAATGTCGAGGTCCAGGATCCGGGGAGGCCAATCCATGACTGATGTTATGGATTAGTGTCCCAATTCTATCCAGGCCCGATGGCACTGCACAGTGGAGACAATCACCTTATTGGTGCAAAGGTACTGTTCTCTAGGGCCATGACATCCTGATTTAGTAACTGCAGTTGTTCCTGGTGAGTGTGGCGATCAAAGATGACGGCCAAAACCATGAAAATCACATCCTTCTGACAGACACAAACACATTTAACCCCGCCGCTTATTGCCGAGTGTTGAGCATCGAGGATTACTGTAAACTGATTATAGTTCATCAGATATGAATGAGTAAGCTGTGTCACTGTGTGTGTGTGTGTGTGTGTGTGTGTGTGTTGTTCATGTAGTTCTTACTCATAATGAAATGACACTGAAATGAAAGTGTGTACCTGAGAGGGGTTTTTTTGTAGCTTGGCCAGGCAGACAGTCACAAGCAGCAGTATCCAAAAAGAAAAAAAGACTCTGGAACATCAGAGCATTTGATGCACTTATTACAAAAGGAGATAAATGAAAATACACACTTAAACATGCAAACACACACACACACACACACACACACACACTCTCTCTCTCTCTGGGGTCAGGAGGCACCATTACATTTGAGTGAGTCCTAATCTACTAAAAGCAGACAGGATCACAGCATTAAAGCTGGCTCCTAAAAATCTACACAAAAAATAAAAGTGCAGCGTGAAGCTTTTCTGCGGTCCACCGAAACCTACACGCACTTCTATACAAACACCACGCCTGCCTATTTTAAGCAGATTTGTCCAGAAAAAGGCTGAAGAAGTCCAACAGTCTTAAAATAGATGTTGCTTAAAGGCAGTTAAACAGGAACAACAGCCCAACACAGCAAAACCAGAAAGGGGAAGTATCTAAAGGAAAAGATAAAGGAAAGAACGAAACACCACACAACAGTTTACCTCAACTTACAGAAATATGTTGAGTTTTATTACAGCTGCATGCATTTCACCCTCCATGCTGAAGCTATCCTCCAAAACCAATTCAGGTCTAAGAGTCTCAGTGTTTTTGGAGGTGTGCTCACTGACTCCTGTGTGTCTGTCATTAATATAGTATTATATCATATCAAAAGCTACCCAGCGGTAGCTAAATAATTAAAATCATCTCCTGCTGCTGCAGCTGAAAGCACACAACATAATGGATATGAATCTACATAAAGTATCTAAAGTAAAACTACATAAGTATGTTTTAATGACTTCTGCTCTAATAAGTAGGATTCTGACGATTCTTTGCAAAACATTTTAATACAAAACATATTTTATGCTCCTGTGCAGCAATACTTTTCATATAATACATCTGTAGGAGGGCATAAAATCACGCCTGAGGTCCCCACACCAGTTTTCTTCACTATTTATTTGATCAAGTATTCTGATTTCCCGTGGACTCAGTCCTGCCTCGGTCACTACGGTGGACCTTCTTAAAAAAATGAATGAAAATTTAAAGCACCGTCATACTGGCTTCTCCAGAAGCTGCAGTATGCTCATCTCTTTTACTGTCTACGACTTTGCAAGTTAAAGCTGGCGCGTCACTAGTCCGCCACGTCTTTGAAAAAAAGCTGAATGATTATCAGTTAATATAAAAGAATCTTTTTGCCCAGTCTCCATCTTTAGCAGCCTCCAGCAAACAGAAGAAATGTAACAGTTTGTGGTTGTTCCCTGACACATCTGCGTGCAGGTCTAATGCTCGCCCTCTCTTCTTCCTTCCCTTTGCGCTTCTTTTTCAGTCCCAATTTCCCCTTTACTATCTCTCCTCTTTTTTTTTGCTGGAACTAATCACTCTTCTGTTCTCCTCCTCCTCCTCCACCCTCTCTCCTCTTTGTCATTGCGCGCATCACCTTCAGTTCTCTCAGACCTCCCCCTCTAATCTTCCTCCATTCTCCTCCCACTGCTTCGCTCCTCCTCTTCCTCACGCTGCTGTCATCCTCTCCTCTGCCCCCCCATCCCCTTCCTTCTCATCCTCCCCCTTGTCTCATCTCCTTATTTCCAGCCTCCTCCTCCTCCTCCTCTTCCTGTAGAGGTGGGTTGTCGACGTTGCCGTGACAACGGCACAGCGGGAGCATCGGCCGCTCATCCAGTAATTATATTGGTAGAGAATCTCCTTTGTGTGTGTGTGTGTGTGTGTGTGTGTGCGCATGCGTGTGCGTCTCAGCAACTTTACAGTAAATGCAGTTAATTAGACAGACACCCCATCACCCTACGTGGGATGGCAGTGTGAATGCGGACACAAAGTCATACACATATACCGTCTTCAATACACTGCCTACTCGCTGAGGATGATGTAATTCACCAAATGTTTTCTAAATACAGATCCTTTGCATTCACAGAGGGATCAACAGTTACTACAGCAGGAGCTGTTTATGTGGTTTTTCACTATTGCAGTGATTAAGGTGGAAAGAAAATAAGATTCTCGTGGTGGGTGGTATGGATGATCTACAAGACTACACTGGTTAATTTTCTCCATAGTTGCAGTCATTTAACTGGTTTCTGAAAATCACTGTGCAGCCACAGAGCTGAGTCGTGCCTGCGCAACCCTGCTCATGATCAAAGCTAAAGTGAGAACAAAAGTAATAGGCACAAAAATAAAAAGGCAGCTGCAAGTGGGAGGAATCGGGCTTAACATCTTCGGACTCTAGAAGATGTTGTGATTACGTGGGAGAAGCTGGTTAACAAAAGAGACAACTGCACCAGTGTGGGTTTACTCTGAAGTCAGTTTCTTTGCACAGACTGTGTATAATTGGAGAGAAATCCAAATGTAAGAGGTTTGCTTTTACTAACCACCAATTTTTAGATTTTCGTGGAAAAAAATAAATATGCTTAATTTATTTAACCAAAATGTGCCAATCCCTAAATGTTAGTCATAAGCCTTTTCTGCAGTGTTGTTCTGTGAGCAGCCGCCTCGTGAAAGGCCAGAAACTGAAAATGTAACATCAGTGTGCCGATCAGATCTGCATATTCAGTATATTAGGAATGAGGAGGAGGACGCTTCACATTATTTTTAAGTTTGTGAGGACACCAGTGTTTTATGTTGTGAGTATATGTTGACTGCATATCATGTTGTAGGAGCTTGTATGATGTTGTTTGATGAGGAATTTGTTGCACTTCCTGTTTTGAGCTTGTATGGCAGTGAGCTCAGCCAGGTCTTCCTTATATATGCGACTTTCTAGTCAAAATAGAAGGTATTAATAGGAGAAGTTACAGTCCACCGTGGTTTGAAATGACCTCAGAGCACTTCTCTGTAGAGCAGCAGTCATTTGACTTCCAAGCTAAAACAATACATCAGCTCCTATTAGACTTAGACTGAATCAACAATATTAAAGGTTTGAGTAATGATAACCATAGGAAGAATAGTAATAGGTTTTAAGTATCAAATTTTTGCCAAAATGTGTTTTTTTTTTTATAATCAGAATTATAAATGTAGTCTGTTCAATGTACATTTTATCTTATTGGTTCTAATAAAAATAAAAATGATTTAGTTGCAACAGCATTGCTGATACAACATGTATGAATATGATATTTCCAAAAAAAGAAGCTGCCAATCGGTGCTTTGAGACATGTATTCAGGTCCTGTTATGAATGAATACCAACCAATACATTTACATTTAAGAGCATTTCCACATTTATGAGTAAGATCCACATTTAAAACATGAACCCTGGTAAAACGGACCAAAAAAAAAAGAAGTAAATTTTAGCTATTTTTGATACCAAGAAACATCTGAATAACCAATTAATTCCAGTGATTTCACAACTTCAAGAAAGAATGATAAATTACTGAAAAACCTTTTCTTAAAAACATTTGCAGCAGTTTGTTACATGCTGGCAATGTCAATCTGCCAGCATGTAACTCTACTTTGATCTACAACAAATTTCTTACAGTTTAAAATTTTGTACACCGTTTATTTTATAATACTTTGAGCCACTGGTGGTCATGTTGTTTTACTGCTCTCTATCAGCTCTTATTTTAGTGGTGTTTGTATCAGTATTCGCAGCTAACTGTACTCACAAAGAACAGTAAACAAAATACCTGTACATCAGCAGGACTTTGTTACAGTGCTGTTAAAATGAAAAGCCATAAACTGACACATTGTATCTAATCACTGTTCAGATGTGGTTACAGGCATCTTGGCAGTTCCACTCACCTATAGCCAAAAATCCGGTGAAACCAGCGCACTTTTTTCACCCTCCTCCTTCCTGCCTGTCCGTGGGTTTCAATATTTATCATTATTATGCTGAAAGGTTTTCTCACTTAGTCTGTAGCTAATGTTTTCCAAGATTAAAGAGAAAAACATCCCAGTGCAGACTGAATCACCCAGACGCTGTTTCCTTACACACTCACAGCACGGCTCGGGTAATTATGCCAATCAACGTGACGGGCAAGAGAGACCTGACACCAGACATCTGAGCTCTGTACTATGTAACAATGAACGTGTGTGTGTGCGCACGTGTTAGAGAGAGGATGTGTATGTTTTAGATTATGATTTAGTTTGATATTAACTATAGATGTAGACAGAGAAAGCAGGGGAGAGTTTAAATTCATGTTGCAAATTAATGTAGTGAATTAAAGTTTCTTACAGAGACAAGAGCGAGCGAGAGCAGCGGTGTCTGATGAACTATGACACTGGATCCACTGCACTTCTTCTAAGTCCTCCACTCTCCTGTAGCGCTGCCTCTTTTTGCCAGATTAGCACACTTTCAAGTATAACCATCAGGACAAGCAAGCATCAAAAAACGTTGATGCAAAGAAACAAATCGAGCATCATATCAGAGTATTTGTGTGTCAAACATCTGTCCGCCCTCTCCTGTAGTTTGTCTTTTGTCTGACTTCTTGCTTAAGGCCTCTCTTTCTTTTCTCCACCTACCAACCCCCCAACTGCTCACAACAGATGGGACCCCCTCCCTGAGTCTGGCTCTGCCTCAGGTCACTTCCTGTTGTAATGGAGATTTTCTTTCCCACTTTCACCAAATACTTGCTCATCAGGTTCAGGTTACTTTTTTTTTTTTTTTTTTTTAAACCTTTTAAGCAATTTTTTTTTGTTTTATGTGAAATCCCCATTTTTAA
>VOQJ01011840.1:0-12615 GCA_015052665.1 Apistogramma diplotaenia | reverse complement strand
TATGTTTTATGTGTGTGTTTGTGTGTGTGTGTGTGTGTGTGTGTGTGTGTGTGTGTGTGTGTGTGTGTGTGTGTGTGTGTGTGTGTGTGTGTGTGTGTGTGTGTGTGTGTGTGTGTGTAAGCTTTGAGTTTAAATGAGGACTCATCTTTCTAAGTGCTGGGAGATGATCAGTGCTCAGTAATCCTACCTGCACACACACACACGAGCACACACACACATGCGCCTGCACACACACACACACACACACACAAAAAAGGCTCTTCCAAAGGGATTTTTAATCCATGCAGGACATACGTGTTTAAGATCATGGCAGCGTCTGCACCAGGAAGCGGTGCACAAACCTTAAACATCCACATTTATGAAAAGAAAAACACTGCTGGCAGCACTTGAACCAGACAGAGTAAAACACAAATCCCTTCCCGAGCATCGGCCCCTGATGGAGCAGCTGGCTGTGGGCTTCACCAAATTAGTCAGCACAGGCATTTGGCAGCACAGCCGCAGATCTCTCTCATCCATCAAAACCTCTGAGATACCTCTGAAAGATGATTAGGCCAGACAATAAAGCGATGAGAATAAACCAAAAACCGAAATGCCCTTTTGTCAGTCCTTTAGCTGAACTATCTACCTGGGAGAAAATGTCTGAGTAAAAAGCTAGATACTGAAATCTATTCCAGGCTTTGTAGCCATGCAGGAAATATAAAAGCATCCATTTTCTTTTTGGAAACAGTAGGAAAAAAGATTAACTTATGAGAGTACGGTATTACAGCAAGCAGCAATTCTCCCAAACATGTATCTATACAGGAATGAGTTAGACTAACAGGATGCAACTAAATATTTTCTTTGTTGGTCACTTGGGATAGTTAGATAATCTTCTGAATCTCAGGATGATATAAGTGAGTGATGATAAACATGAGTACCATGTTTATCATTATCATTCACAAAAAAAAGACAAATTCCTTGTATGTGTAACTCTACTAGGCAATAAAGCTCATTGTGACAGTCGTGAGAGTCGGAGGAAGAGCGGCAGAGTCTGAGTTGCAGTGATGGAGTCGGTGACACCTCAGCAGTGAGCTCCACAGGTTCATTATCAACACAGATGGGCTTGTTGGAAGACAGAGAGGAGGTGCTACTTTCAAAGTACAATTACATACCAGAAAAACATGGCTATAGATAGCTCTCGCGCTCCCTCTCATCATTTTTCCAGTGCACTGTGGTACTCAAATTGACCTTACCACTTTTGCAGATGGCTACTTTTCGCCATCTCGTTTTCCACAGCTGACAGCACCCCTGCCATGTAGCTGGGTTTCTCCGCTGATTGTCACAGCAGTGCCACATGAGACTGTTTCCCCATCATCGTTAAAAACAACAACAGGGAGCAGGTAATGAAAGGCACGCGCTTTTTGGATGTACTGTAGCTGTTTGTCGTGGTAAAAGCAGACGTTTGATGACCCATATGCAAATCTCATGTCGCACACAAGACAGTGTGGTTTGCAGTGTGTTCATGTTTCAGTTTCAGATCAGCTCTCTTGGAACCTCAACTGAGGAAATACAAAAAAAAAAGGAAGTGGGGAGCATGATTTAATAAATGATATATAACTGTAGGTTTGGGGATATATATATATATAAGTTATATATTACTGTCACGAAGGCCTAAAAGGCGAAAACCTAGGTAAAATGATGACATCATAATATCTGATATAGATGAGACCCTTCAAGGGCCTGAGATGTACCCGGTGTGCCAAGTTTGGTGGCTCAACTGTAGATCGTGAACGAGGAGTTGGCAGCCAAAGAAACAACACACATGCACACAGAGATTTTGTAAATATAGTAAGATTAGATTTCAATAATTCCTGGCAGACTACAAAAGTTTGTTTGGGGGTTTTTTTTTTGTTTGTTTTGGTTCCTCTTTTCTTCTTCTTGGCAGCCACAGGGGCCACAAGAGCCATCCATCCATAGAAAACATATTATGACTGAATTATCACCAACCCCTCAGCCAGGTGGACAGGACGCTTGACGAGCACAATAATTAGTGTCTGCAATGTGGTTAATCAAGTATGGCCTATCTCACAGCACTTACTAACAACTAAACTTCTAGTAACTCGTGTTTGGTATGTGAATGTTTTGGGTGTTTAAAACAGTGAGAACAACAAAGCAAACAAACCTTTTTTAAAGTAATTTTAGTATTAACTTGGCAGATCAAAGCTGTCATGATTAATTCATTAACTAGTCAAAAGCAATCAGTGTCGTAAACACCCCGCAGCCATGTCATGGCCTGTTAAGTGTTTTGATGACAAAATGGGTTGAGTGATGAAAATAACCCCCCCCCCTTTCCAAATTTAATAACAGAGAAATGTATTCATGCTAATTAACTTAATAAAATGACGTTTAGTGCTTTTTTTTCATGTTAAACTTTGTGCACGCATTTGCAAGTGTGCAGACTGTAAGTTATATTTAAGTGATTCTTATAGGAGAAGATTAGGTGTAATTTCCTACACATCTATGTTTCTCTGGGTATTGGCACATGCTCTGTCATCCAGGGAAGGTAACCCCATAAATATGATTTCCCACTAAAAATGAACATATTCAACTTTCTGGTGTGAACCACGGGAGTGAGTGGAACACCTGAATTCAATTAATTGGATGGCTGAGTGAATACTTTGGGTAATATAATGTAGCAAAACATGGGAGGAGAGCTGGAACTTGGTGATGATAAACTGTGGGAAAAAGTCTAAAATCTGCAGTTTGTTTTTATTTTATTTTATCCAATAAACAACCTCAAACCTTAAAATGTTGATTAAAAAAAACACATTTTCTGAAACTGTAAGTGTAATTTATAGGCGGTTATTTCACATGCTGCTGTAAAGCTGTGCCGCTCTGCGTCTGAGGGATGCAAACAAACAGCTACAGCAGATAAAGTGGCACAGAGGAGAGTCTGGGGAAGCTGCTCTGTCTCCTTTTATTTTAAATCAGATCAGGCTTTCATTCCATTAGAGCAAATTCAGGGTATTTAGGAGATGTGTTGCTTGTATTGATGTGGTCAGCCATCACCTGCGGGCTTTCACACCGTGCTGTTGCTTTTTTGTTCATTACACTGTATTATCAGGGCACTTTCTCTGGCTAAAAGACACCGTTTTGTCTTCTACACCATTAGCTGCATGATAAATGAGAGACTACTCCTCTGATGATCGGTGTGGGCAGTCATTTGTTAAACATAACAGGCCACATGCATCACACTAACTGTTGCAGAAACCTCCTGTCACAATCAGCCAAGTGTCTCATGGGGAAAGAAAGTTAATTGACTAATCTTGTAGCACGTAAAGGTTTCTCTTCAACCTGGTTCCTCTTCTCCTCTCTTCCAGCAGGAAGATCCAGTTCCCTTTTTTTCATCTGTTTCGCCTTTTGCCCTCTTTTTCTCAGCCCCATTTCCAAGCAGGAAAAGCCTCTTACAGCCAGCCAGACGACTAATAAGGAGCAGCTCCTGTCAGCCAATCCCCCTTAATGCCTCAGCACACTGCATTATGGGCAAAATAACCCCCAACACACACATACACACAGAGAATCACTCTCAAACACTCCTGAAAAGGCTAGGAAAGGAGAGCGAGATAAGCCAGAAATCCCACTGTTCCAAAAAAAGATGTCATCACTGTTCTTCTTCTTCTTCTTCTTCTTAGCAAGAAAATGATTGATATGCATAAGCATACACAAACACACCAGACAACTAGAACAGTGTTACTCAGAGAAGGTAGTGAGGGTTGTACTGACTTTAACACTGTTTATAATATGTATAGAAATGAAAGGAGACTGAGTCAGTGTAGCAGAGAAACCCTACACATCATCATGTTTAACATACACTAGCAGATTAAGGGAAATGAAAATGAGTCCACTCTGCATCACAAGCCCCCCTTTAAGGGGGGAGGGAAATTCTACTCGAGATGCCCAGATTATGCTCTTCTAGCCCCTCCCACCTGCTGCTCAAACCTTCTGGTTGCAAGGAGCAGCCAATCAGAAGAGAGATATCATACTTCGTGCATCATGGGAAGCCTAATCTTAAGATTAGAGAGGGTGTCTGTGTCCTGAATCCAAACTGGGAGCTGGTTCCACAGAAAAGCTGAAAGTTCTGCCTCCCATTCTACTCTTAAGTGTCCTATGAACCACAAGTAAGGCAATGGTCTGAGAGCGAAGAGCTCTATTATGGTGATATGGTACTATGAGGTCTTTAAGATAAGAAGGAGCCTGTTTATTCCAGATCTTGTATGCAAGAAGGAGGATTTTATGATGCACTCAGATTTGAGAAATCAGGACAGCGGATTCAAAGAAACCTGCAGCTTCATAGTCCTGGTTTAATCTTACATAAATCCTATATGCTCTTCTGTCTCTTAAATTATCTCTGCTACCACCACAGCTTATTCTCTCTCACCTCCTCTGCTTCCCAACAAGAGAAGATGATCATAAATATGCATGTATATCTGTTCATCCGTTGTGATGATATGGAGAGAAGGAAAATTGTGTCAGTGAGCCTTGGATTTCATCAACAATTGGTGCTCTGATCGTCTGCTTAAAAATGCAATAGTGTCTTTGAGCTGCCTGGACTCTGAGCCAAACGTTCCACTGAATTTAGCACAGACTGCACGACAAAACCAGCTCACACACTGGGTGTATAAAACATCAGCGATCAGGTCTTTCTGCTGCACGCTACAGTGTTTCCAAACCTTCTGTCAAGCTAACACAAATGGGCCGGTCAGATGAGCTCCCGTACTGCTTCCTGTTATGATTTCAATATGTTAATTTCATCTTGAACTACTTCACACATTCATTTTCACACAGTTAAACAATCAGTGTTTAGATCAGCCTGGCAAACTTTGGATGCAGAATCTGGATATTTTTACTTTAAACACATTCATGATTTTCACAAAGGCAATAAATGGCAACAAATGGCATTAAAAATTATGTGTATCAATGTATTTTTAAGCCTGTTAAATGTGCTGAATGCAGCCCACACTGCACACAAGGTATTTCTTCTGTTTTGTCCTTTCCCCATTTAATTTCCCAGTGGAAAGCCACCACTATTGAACTGCACCGTGATGTATCGCGCCGTTACACAATTACTGTAAGTAGAATGACATTAAAGGTTTCTAACTCGGAAATCTCTTTTTCCTTTAGGCTGTTTCAGGCTGCTGACATGTTTGTGCACTGCCTATATAAATCAACTGCAGACACAGAATCAGAAAGTTAAAAATTCATGAGTGCCTTAAGGAGCTCCGGGGTAAGAATGTCCAGAAATTTGGCAAATCAAACAGGCTTTTTATAAGTGCACACTCTCGTCTGTTTTAGTTGAATTTAAAAAAGAATGTGAGGTTAATGATAACCGAATTAAAGCTCGAAGGAAGAAAGCATGTTTTTACCACAAGGTTTAGTCTCGAGAAGCAGCAACTGGAGCTCTGCTTGTTATAAATATATCAGGGACCTTAAATGCCTTACTCTTACACCAGGAGACGGCTTCATTCAAGTCACCCGGCTTGTTTTATTTTAAGAGCGAGTTAACTTTTATTACTCCGCCTAATGTCACTTGTCCACTGGGTAATAAACTAACTGTCCTGTAATATGCCACTGCCGCTATTTCTTCCTTCTTCATGCTTCCTTCTCGTTCATGTACAACGCTGACTTCGTAGCATACTGTACATTTGCCCATTTTTTCTTCTCCTCATCATTTTTTTTTTATCCCTCCATTCCCCCTCTCCCCTCTCTATTCTGTCCTAATTGAAGGCTGAATAGAGTTTTATATTCTGGCAGCATCAGATGATGAAAGGCCTTTGATCACTGTTTACCCCCGCAGGTGGTACACAGCAGTAGCAACATGAGATACACTCATCTTTTTATGTTTTTCACCCCCTCCTTTTGCATTTGTGTGCCTTTTCTTTCCGTCCCTCCTGCACACTGTCTCGCAGTCTGCTAGAGAACGTGAAACCCAGAGTATATGCTAGGCTGCAGACATGCACTTATTGTGATCTGTTTGTAAAGCGGGCTGTAAATAGCGGAAGGATAATGTTGCAACATCCTGTCCTGTGGCAGTTTGTTTCTGCAACAATTCCCACAAAGGCAGCGGTAAAAATCTCCCACACGGTAGGCCGGGTGATGAAACAAAGCGTTTGTTTCTTTGTATTCTTGCTCATGGCCAAACAGGTCACGCTGGCATTTTTCTGTGCCTGCAAAGTCAGAGATCAGGGCCAGACAGCTGATTTACCAGCTACAGAATAAGGTTTCGGCTGGATGTCAAATCACGCATGATTCAGTGTTGTTGGATTCTTGTTAGTGATGGCATCCCAGAGTCAAAGAAGATGGCAGGGGAAGCATTTGACAGCTGGGACACCAGCAGCCTTCAAGTAGATTCGGGGTATTTTTAGGCAGGATAGCAGAGAGCAGACAAGAAAGTAGGAAGAGAGTTGAGGGGGATTGATGTGCAGGAAATGGGCCGGGGTGGACTCGAGCCCAGGTCCCTGCTTCCTTTCTGCAAATGGGTCAAACACTCAACCAGGTGAGCTATAGTGGCACCCTCAGAGCTGTTCTACAGAATTGCGTAATAGCCTACTTCTTTTCTTTAATCAGCTGAATTAATGATGCCAAGCTGTTCGTCATACATTATCTAAACACGATGCAGCACAAGGCCAGCAGACTTCACTGGCCTCTTATATGACTTCACAGGCCACCAAATACTGTTGAATTACTCCATATGCTGGTAATCTATTAAAATATAGCATAATTTATTATTAAAACATTAGATGTATTTTTACATTAAAACCCACACAAACACGGGGAAAGCATGCAACCTCCACACATGAGTTTCCTCCCACAGTCCAAAGGACATACAGTTAGTGGGGTTAGGTTAATTAGTGATTCCAAAGTGCCCACAGGTGTGAATGTGAGTATGAATGGTTGTCTGCCTCTCTGCGTTGGTCCTGGTCCAGGTGTACCCTGCCTCTCCATTAGAAATAGCTAGAAGTTGTCCAAGTACCATAAAGCCAATGACTCTGCGTTACCTTATGACAGAAAACAATGTGTTTTCATTATATTTCTAACCATCTCATAAAGAAACACATACATGCTGATGAAAACAAACCCTAATGAACAAACAGTTGGTAATTTGGCCCTCACTGTCCTTCGGCTCTGACTAACAGCTTTTTGGAGATGCAGGAAAAACCCTGGTATCTCTATTGGCATCATCTTACGGTGCATATCTCCCACTACTCATTCCAGCTATGATGCAGCTCTAAGTTGCAATGAATATTTTATATGTTAATCTCAGCTTGGCTATCAATCAACTGTGGCATAATTAATAGGGCATTCCAGTAAGACTGCAAATATTACAGAGATGCAGATATGGGCTTTAGGGTACATTAGGACTTCAGGAAGAGAGTGCAGGGATGGAACAGGGTCACTGTGAGTTCAGGACAGAGTGGATAGTCTTTTTACGCTGCTATGGTCACAACCGCAGCTCTGCCAAAGCTCTATTTTATGGGTTGTGGGAACTGAAGAGGGTTCATATAATTTTATGAGCTCTAATACTAACTGTGTTGACAGCTAGATAACCTGAAAAATCTATAAATGCAGTGCGGACCAACTGCCTGTCACAGATAACCAGGAAGTGCTTGGAGAAACATGTCACTGACTCACTCACAGATTGAGAGCCCAGCCGGTTGAATGACTAGCTAATTGAAGTAATGTCCTACAAACTAACTGGTGTGCTGACTACACGGACACACACAAAGCCGCTGTCTTTTTGACAGAGGAAGGGCTGTCATGCAGGCAGACGGGTGAGACATCTAAGAATAGATAAAAGGAGGGACAGTATTCTGGACACACACACACTCACACTCACAGACACAGACAAAGTGTGACGAATGTCTGGCAGATAAGTTACACGTGCCTCATGCTGCCATAAACACACAATACCACAGCTCCTCACACACACACACACACACACACAGGCTTTGATGTTCAACAGCATAATTTCTCAGCTCTTTCATATTGCCACATATGGTAATTCACTTCTTGGCATTGGCCACTTCAAAGCTATGTAAACTACCGTCTTACAAACCATCTTCCCTGACCGGCTAATTCCATTTCCTGCACATCATGGCCGATTCCACGAAGCAGAAAATTCACAGATTATCCATAGCCTCAGCCGATAAGGCCAAAGGTCCGAACAACCCAAGACACGCCACGTTAACCAGCGCTCTGCTCTGCCTTTGTCGTGCTGAAAGAACAAGGCAGATTTATTTGGTAAATTAAATGTACCAGCCTGCATGCTTCCAGTGCAAACATGCAATTAACATACTGCAGCAGATTAGAAATACAATACAGAAACAAACATTCATTTCCACAATTATAACTTCAGATGTAACAATGATTCCTGTATGGTGGGAACATCATGTAAAGGAATAAGTGAAACTCCAGCAACGTGTACCGTGCACACAATATACGTTCTTTATTAGAAAATTGTTCGATTTTTGTAACCATCTGGCTATTATTTCCACATTTGTCTCCTCTGAAATACTCTGGTGGACAGCAGCAAACAGTAGCTGCAGTAACATGAGCCAAATTCTCTGCTTTCGAAACAAAAATAATCCAACTAGGCATTCCAGTGAAGTCAGTTACAGTTTATGTGCACTGAGTAAAAAAAACTGGAAGCAGCTCCAAACCTCCAAACGTGGACCTGGATGGAACCATTTTCACCCACAATTTACTCCCTAATCCACAATTTTCCCATGACTTTTACTCTCAATCCGAATGCAATATTCCAATATACTCTATAGATACTAATATACTCCCTATAAACAAATATATCTGGAATCTGTAGACCAGAGTTTTGGTACTACGCGCCTTCTGGTTTCCAGAAGTCTTGCTCAACCAAGTTTGAGCCAGCTTCAATAACCAATCCATGTGATAACCAGCACAAAACAGCAAATGCATTTGCCAAAATTTCACCTCAAACTAAAATGAAACGCGTATCTGCATTTACACAAGATATACACCAGTTATCCAATTTCTCATCTCCATATCTTCTGGCTACACCAGAAGCCTCTAAGAGTCTAGCATACAGCATGGCATAGAGAAGTCTTGTGCTTCAACACCCCCCCCCCCATAAAAAAACAAACCCCAAAAGAAGCATAAAGTCCACTTTAAAGTCTCATGTGAATGTATTTTTATTTTCACTTGCTGAGTGGTTCGGCTTACTTGACAGAGCAAAAAAAAAAAAAGATCACATGGCATCCACATTCCAAATGCCTCTCAGTGTGTGTAATGTGTCGCACATTGTCCCCACACAAACATCGTCTTTGTCTCACATTTAAATTATTGAGCTCTTGTCATCCTCGTTGAAGACAACAGCCAGGTGCGGCGCACAGCTTAAAGCAGACCAGTCTGATAGACCCTGAGAGATCTGCAGACAAACGCAACCATTAACAGGTCTTCCTATGAAAATCTGATTCGTTTTACCTACTTGAGTTGACCGAAGGCTCTCTTTTTAGTTTAGGCCTCAGTCACACAAGCCTAGAGATCAGCACTGGTTTCTAGGGAAAATACTGATTCTGTCTCAACCAGTTGTCATGAGGTAAAGAAGAGGGTTTATGGCTGAGAAAGACACCGGTTTGAATCCGTGGACTTGGAAAATCTGAAACCATCTGGGAAAGCTTCAGAGACCCCTCAGACTGGAATAGAAAATTGAGGTGGTGAGAGTGTGATGCCACTCTTATTAGCCCTTGAGCAAGGCCCTTAACCCCACCCCCACCCCCCCACCACAGCTATATGTGTATGTATTGTTGTTAAACCAGTTCAACCATGACAATTTGGCAGCAACCAACCATTTGCAGCAATGTATACTTGTTAACAAACTCATTTCACCCAGTGAGAGCAAGCAACCTCCAACAACCACTCCCCAACTGCTCTTGGAGTGCCTGCTGTCTTTAACCAGTGGTTTCCATGGAGTAACTGACTGGTCTTTAGGCCTGTGTGGCTGGGGTGTTATAATTTTGTTTTCATAATCACAGGGACTTGCTTAAATCTGACGCCATTAAACACAATAAACGGGATTCATGTTGAGAAAATAAATGCCACGATTTCCATGACTGTCACATAATAACACAACTTCTGCCGACAAAGACTTCTGCTCCAGAGTCCATAAAGCAGATGAGGGTTTGATATGTTCAGTGTACCAAATCCATCAATGCACCAGTTTACTGCTGTATTCTCTACTGAGGCAACACTTTTATCACAACAAACTACTCCTGCAGTCATAAAATTGGAAGAAGGCAAACCAGCTGCGGCACACCCCAGGAAGCACAATCTCCTGGAACCTCACTTAACCAAAGATGGTTTCCCCTCGGAACAGAGACTCTGTAAATGATGATACAATAAACACGAAAGAGTAGCGAGTCTCTGCTGTCTTTGCCTCACAATGCATCTAGCTCATGTGGGTGTTTAAAAAAAAAAAAATCACATACACTCCAAACAATCAAAAAAAAGAAAGGAGAGAGGTAATTATCGTCTGTCAAATGGATTGTAATAGGATTATGATAATGTACCAGCCCTTCTAAAAATGAGACGATTTGTATTCCTCAAAAAAAAACTAACAGTTGATTCAACTGTAATGTGTTTACATGGGGCGTATTTAATCTGATTGGGTCATTAACTAGTGGGGCCATAAAACGCTTCATGTATTTTTCTTGGTTTAAAATAATTTAATTTATCAAATGCAGCCTTAATTTTATTCTTCGTGCTCACGGAGACGAGTTGTGAAGCTATTTGTTAAAGTCAGCAACACTTCTATACTTCGTGTCTGCAGCACATATTTGGTCCAGACTCATCAGTGGGGATGCGTCACCATGGCAACCAAGAAAAAAGTTTAAAAGAAGTGGCGAATCCATGTATTTTAACCCAAAACCATTATATTTTTCTAAACTGAGTAGATTTAAAATGCCTCCAGGTAACCATGTAGCTTTCGATGACTAAACCTAATCAAGCAGCTCTGTGTCCCTCAATCTAACCAAGTAGCTTTTAATCCCTAAACTAAACCAAGTTGTTTAAAATGTATTAAAATCTGCAATGTGTGATGAGTCGAACTTCAGTCTGCAGTGCAAGTTGCAAAATGATTCACTGAACCACCCCTGAATCCCTCCCACCTCCAAATGTGAACTCTGTCGCCCTCTGAAAGAGGAAAATATTCATTTCATGATACAAATCAGTACATAAGAGTACAAAGTCAACACATTAGAGGTCATGGCACTTTCACATGACGCAAAGTTTTAACAGTACTGACTTCACTTTGCCACGTTGCCCCAAATCAGACACAAACACGTTAGTCAAACACAAACAAGCTGAAATGATTGATTTGACCCCCAACTGCAGATCATTTCCAGCAGAAGCATTAACACAGAGGCTAGATAGACAGACAAGATAGACAGATACATACATGATGACATCTGACAAGCAAAACTGCTGTGTGACTGTGTGTGTGTGTGCGTGTGTGCGCTTGGGATCTGGACAGTTTTCACTATCAACAGCAGCTGCCAGTCGCACTAGGGTGTCAGGATGCTGCTGGCATCCACGCGCGCGCACGCACATACACACACGCACACAGACAGCCCACAAATCAATACAGTTTCACTCCCTCCCCCTCCTTCACGCTGCTCCCACACCACAGGGAAAGGCACACACTGTTGTGTATTTAAAATTGTTTTGATCCATCACTGATGGGGCTAAAATGCCCTGGCTTTTGTGTGCATTATCAGTGCCGGGGCTGTCGACAGCGGCAGCGTGAGCACAGCCTGGGACAAGCCAGAGCTATCATACTGTAACATGTGAGAATTGAGCTTTTCAGTTTGTGTCCTTTCCTGTAGCTAGCATGGATGTAATACTTGCGCTGCATTAGCCTTTTAACGTGTAAAGTAAGCATGAGGGCAGTGAAATAAATACACCGATAGCATATCCTCTTCTGACCAGTATCCCACCCAAGCATCCTCCCAGCTCCCCCACTCACCGATACGACGTCTGTTTTCTGAACGCCAGTCCCCTTAATTTCTCCTCCAGAGTCTCCTGCTCCATGTCGGGCAGGCTGCTGAACGTATCGCTGCAACAGCCCACGGCAGCGTCCTCCGAGCCGGCTCCGGACTCAGAGTCACCCCCGTCGGCTCCAAGAGAGGCCGGGCGACTGCTGAAGCCCCCCGCCGCCGGGCTGGTGCGATCTTTCGCTTGGGGGTCCATGCTGGTCGCTCCTCGCTGTGTCACCCCGCGCTGGACCCCCTCTCCTCCGGTTACTGAGGGGACGCGGATGCCGGCGGTTAAAAGGAGTTAGACTGCTTCAGGGTGACAAACACTATAACGCGTTGAGCGGTTTCACCGTTGTGGTCTCTAACCGCTTACCGCCTTTATATACTGCGGCCGGTACGGCAGCGTGCGCAGCCGCCTGGACAACAGCCCGAACTGCACTCACGAGCCCCCAGAACAACTGCGGGCGAGAGACGTCAAGCTGCGTACGCTGCCAAGGACGTGGAGAGCCCTAGCTTCAAAATAAAAGCCCCTAAAACCCCCCCCAAAAAATCATGATCATGAAGTGTTAACTGA
>VOQJ01011839.1:39425-54577 GCA_015052665.1 Apistogramma diplotaenia | reverse complement strand
TTTGTAGTACGGAAGGCAGGAGTACCGTATTATGTTGTATAAATGCGCAACGTAAATCTACGTGCGGCTAGCTTGACCGTGATTTGGAAAATGAGGGCTCACTTGACCGCAGTAATCCCGGCTAAAAAACAGACCATTGTGCACAGTTATAAAGTCCATTTTTGTGTCCTGTTGTCTACACAACATCAATTCTTGTCACGTCTGTGAGATAGGGCCGCAGACGGGATTTGCAGCTTGAATAAAAACAAAAGAATGATAATGTACCAACGCACCAATGTTTAATTATGTAAAGTGCACTTAGCTCTGGTGAAACACAATTTGTGGCAGTAATTAAGCGTCCACCTTTACAGCGGAGTCAGAACCTCTATATGAACATGTCAACAAACTATGCAGAAGATTTAACAAAACACTTTAAACATTCGCAACAGGAACTGAAGATGTGTGTTTTCCAGACTGTGGGAAAGAGCGATCGACTGGGTGTGGGCTAAATGTTCACTATCAAGGACCACAACCCCAATCAGGAGTCTGTAATGTCTATCGATAATGAAGATGGTGGATTGTGTGCTAAATCTGGGCCATCTAGGATGATGAACTCTCAGGCCTGGTATCTCTGGAAGAGGTCGACCAAAAGAGAAGCTGGCAGAGAGGGTGGGGCACGGAAACGGGGGCAAACAGGTGTGTATGACAGGTGTGCATTTACAGCTGGAAGGGGAATGTTTGGGGTGCGGTCCCACTGTTTATTGCATGAGTGGAAGAAAATGGATGTAACTCATCCGCTTACGTAACACCAATAAAAATGTAATGGAAATAAGCCCCGAGGACCTGTAGATTTATCCAAATGGGACAAACAGTCTACAACAAGCAGCTCAGTTAGGCTCTGCTCCATCAAGGCTTTTTAACAGAGCTAATACGCTCACAGTAAATGTTTGACATGTTAATATTCACCAAGTGGTATTTGAAAGGTTTACCACCTTAATTTCGTTTTTCTCAATTGCTTTGACACCTTTATTGGAATATTTTTGAAATTTCCATAACTGATTCGTGCACAACTTGCCCAAAAGCTTTATTTCACACATCAGAAGGAAGTTTGGTGTCAACAAATGGACAAACACAGCAAGTAACTCTGACACGTGTGAAACCAAAGCGATAAAAAAAAAAAAAACAACTAGTTTGAGATGTGTATGATTTTAAATTCTGTTTTGTAAAGCAAAGGAGAACCGTGCATGTAATGAGAGGAACAAAGTGATTATTTTCCTACAGTGGTCACTCAATAGATCAGGATGCAGTAAAGAGAAAAGAAAAAAACGAAATAAAATGAAAAACTATTAACCTCCTGAGACCCTGCAGCCACATAATGGGACATTAGATTTTGGCTTTGCTGTACCTTTTACTTCACTCTGTTCAACAGTGTTTTATACTTTGTTAAGCCATGTTAAAAGTTGTTGTGTTATGTTGTAAAATAAGCCTATTGTCCCCATTTATTTCTTTTACAAATGTCACAACCCTGTAACAAAATACAACTTCCTGTTCGAAGTGGAAGCTTACTTTATACACAAATCAGGTCGATCTAATCACAAATATGCAGGAGAAATGAAAAATGCATCGCAAACAGGCCTTAGGTCTTGGGTGGTTAAAACTCAAAAGCAAACATGCTCTGTGCAGCACTACAGGCACTACTTTGGGCCGCTGACCTCACGTTATTATCATAGTTAACTAAATCACTACACTGATTTTCTAACACACAGTGAAACTAATAAAAACTAAGCCGTTTCAAATAATAAATCCTAAACTGAAAGCCACTCTGGAAACTAACAGAAACTAAACTGAACTAAAAACCAAAAAAGTCCAAATGAAATTATTAAACCTAATTTTAATAACTCTGCTCACCTGCAGTCTAACAGGGGGGCGACCACCTGCGTCTCCATGCCACATCCTCTAGCCCCTCTTCCTTTTCTTAGGGCACTCTGTTGCTCCCTTTAAATGTTCATCTGAGCAGCTTATACATCTTCACACATTGTTGTAACTTTGCTGTGCATATAAATACGTCTACGCACACACTCAAGCCTTATGTCTGCAGGACTGCTCCTCGTGTGATATCTAACACCACTGCACATTATCAGAGACAATCTATTTTAATCACAATTGCTTATGCAACCCACAGGTTTTCACCTCGTTGACAGTTACACTGAGACATTTGATTAAATGCGATGAATTATTTTAAAATGGTCTGAGAAACGCTGTCTGTCGTGCAGAAGTCAAAGAGTCTGTGAAGGAGTTCAGATACTGTTGTAGCAACGTCATTTGAGAGTTGAGCCGCAGCAACTGGGGAAAAACTGTAATGCTCATTTTTGCTAATTAATATAAAGGTATTAGAATCGATTGCATGGCATACTGTGGCAGTCCAGCCAGTGTTTGTTAACACAGTGGTGGAATGAACCTGGGTGCTCATTTTAATCCAGACAACTGCCCATTTACTCATTGCCACATTAGCCTCAGCATTCAGCCTGAGTGGTTTCTAATTTACAGAATATTATTCAGAGCACCTAAAGCTTTTTCAGTCATAAAAAAAGAAGAGACTATTTTGTGAATGACTTGTCTGTGCTGCTAATAAACAACCTTTACCTGAACATGACCTCTGACCAGAGAATAGCTGATATGTTTCTAGTCATCTGACTGTGTTCACCTTGAGGTTTTTCTGTAGTCTCTGGTTCTTCTGGGCCTCCGTGACTCTTTCCTCCTCGCTGCGATCTCGGACCATCCCCGGAGAAGTCAGCTCAGCGCTCGCCTCTGCGCTGCTCTCATCCGTCTCATCGTGGTCAAGGATGTGAGGGTGGACCGAATCCTGGATTTGGACACCCACGAGTTTAGTCTTCAGCTCTTCTTTTGTTTGCTCCAAATCGGCTTCGACCAGTGTTGCCTGTTAACAGATGTGGCGCGTAGTGAAGCGCTGTGGTTGGGTGTTACAAGTAGCTCAATGACTGATGAGTGATAGTTCACTATTTAACATGGGGAGCCCATTCTTAAAAATTGATATACTGTAGGAGCACTGTATGTATTTTCTTATTTACACATTTTCAGACATCCCCTCTTATCTTGGAGCCCTCCTTCATTTCTCTTAAGGTTCCTCACCCTTTTCTGCCATTTTTTCGCCTCCTCGTCTTTTTTCTTTTTGGCGTCTTCTAGCAGGGAGATCTTAGAGGTAAGCTCTGCCAGCTCAGTGGCCTATACAACCATGGTTAGAAATAGAAAGAGAGTTAAGAGCGTGTCTCATATTTGGTCATTGTGCTCTGTTTGTGCAGTGTGTAGCAGAGAGCGTGTGCTCGCTTGCACTTTGCATTTAACGAAAACTGAAATCGTAAATCTGTTTTTCAGATTGAAAAAACAGTCACATTTATTTAGCTCTATTTCCAGCTTGGACTTGTATACAGGTTCTTCAATATAGAATTTGATGCATTTGACTGGAAATGAATGAAGATGTGTGCAGTTGTACCAGGCTTTCCTGAGTTTTGATCTGGGTCTCAGAGTGGTGCAGCAGGGCTGCTTTAGCCTCGACCGCAGCTCTGCGGTCCTTCTCCAGGCGCTCAGCCTCCTCAAGAGCAATTTTTCTTTCCTTCTCTAGCTCGAGCGCCCGACGAGTCTGCTCCTCCAGCTCTGAAACAAACATGCACATGTGTGGGGAAAAAAAAACTCCAACACACCCAAACATGCCCACTTAAGCTTTACAGCATGAGCGTTGGGACTGTGAAGTATAAAATGTTTACATCTATACAGCCATGCTTCTGTGATTTTTTTAAAAAAAAAAAATTTTTAACAGAAAAATAAAACTCAAGTGAAGAAACATTTGCATTCATAAAGTTGTCAGACCATCTTGAGCCCTCTTTGTCTGTTCCTCAATCTGTCTCAATCTCTCCATCAGCTCCATGGTCTCCCGAGCAATCTTCTCTGTTTCCTTCTCAGCATTTTCTCGCTTTTTTTTCTCACTCTCAAGCAGAGCCCTGACAGGAGAATTGTGCATAAATACACATCCTAAGAAAAAAAACATCATCTCCTGACAGTTCTTTCTTAAAGCAGAGAGAACACACTGTAAACTGTAAAAAAATAAACTTTCATTATCCCCCCCCCCCCCCTTCCCCCCATACCCCCCAACCACCGTTGCCGTACCTTTCCATTTGTCGCTTGTTCTTCTCCTCACGAGCTTGGGCCTTCATCTGCTGCACCTCGATGGTGTCGGGCTTACGTCTGCGCATGTACAGGTCATGATTCCCCATGCACAACGCCAGGATGCGTTTGTTGATGCGCAGACGAGGTACGTAGAAAACAAAATCCTATAACAAGCAAAAATCAGCAATCAGTGATTGTCCAAGGATTGGTTTATGATATGCCTGAGGCACGTCAGATCTATTTTACTGTTAAGGATGGGTTTAAATATTCAAAAAGGATAGTTTTGTTTTTGAGGAAAGCATTAGTTTTTCTCAACTCTTGGGCACTTTCCAAATCTCTGCATGCAGTCAGAAGGCAAATTGGACTGAGGGTCTAAACTCATGTTTGTAAATGAGATCAAGCAGAAGCTCATTACACTACTTGCTGTAATTTATGCATTTGCAAATTTTTTATTTTGGCAGGAACAAAAATATGGGATTCGCTCACACCTCCTGTTTACAGTCACAGAGAATTATTTTGAAAAAAGCCTATGTTTGAATACTAACATATTATGTACCATCACCAGTGCAGAAGGAAAGGCTATTTAATGCCATCCACAAGCATTTATGAACCGAGTTACCACATGCTCTTATTTCAGCACAGCATCGAGCTGCACAGAGAGGCATTCAGTTTGCCAAATGTTAGTTTTGCGTCACAGAAGGCGATGTTGCCACGATCAACGATATTGTTTCGCGTACTGGAGCTTTCCTGTCGATTGGCTTGATGACAAATTTCTTGTCATTGAAGGAAATATTTCTGATCTCACTCCAGGGAAAGCCGATCTTTGGAGTCAGCCTGCAAAAAAACCCCAAAAAAACAATAAAAGTAAAATAAAGGTTTATGGCAAATTTAACTGATGTTAGTGTGCTGAAAATACAAAACCTTGAATTCTGACTTACTTGTCCTTTTTGTCATAGATGTTCAGCCCCAGCGCGTCCACCCCTAACCACAGCTCTGAGCCTTTCTTGTTCTTGATGCTGAAGTAGTTCACACCGTACATCTCCAGATCCTGCGCTATCTTCAGGTACTCTAACATTGCATCTTCTCTGTGTTGTGGAAAAGTACAATGATGCGCAAAACACCAGTTTGCTACAAGTGCATTAAAACTCTTTTTTTTTGCAGTAAAACTGCAGTACCTGAGCATTCCCTTATGCTCTTTATGCCACACCTGGATTCTTTCCTCCCACTGACTCTTGTTTAATTTGTGCTGCTCCAAAACCCTGGAGCAGTAAAGTAGGCACACCAGTTAGAGTTAAAGTCGCTGAAACTTGAAATTAAGGTGAACTTTGACTAATGCTGATATGCACAGGATGTACTACCTCTGTGGCAGCAACTTCTCTTTTGTGAGATATCCCGGTGCGTGATAATCGTCCCTGTAGTCTCCGAGTTTGACCTGAACTGCGTATGAGGCCAAAAGCACTGCAGTTTCGGGTGGGCAGTATATATCATCATTTAGGATGCTCTCCTTAACCTAAAACAGAGAATAATACCCACAAATCCCCCATTTGTCACCACATTGCTGGTGTAACACTATCATACATGAGGATGGCGGCATTAATGTGTCTCACACAGAGAGAGAAATCCTGATTATTATTTTATTTTACTCGTGCACCTTAATGCACTTTTTCCATGCCGGCACTCCCTTATGGAAGCATAAATCCACAGTTTTCTTAAAAATTTCATTTCTATTATTCATTTTTTTAATCTAAATGCAAATATGTCTTCTGTTTCAGTAAGTATGCCATTTGTAATAAACTGATAGTCGTGAGTCATCTTAATGGGAAAAAAAGAGGCTTAACGTGAATTAGAATGACTAGGAATGCTCATCTTTGGTGCAAATTTTACATAGCGTAAACCTCCCTTCCAAAAGCCAGCGTTTTTTAAAAATTTTTTATTATAAATGTGCTGATCTCCAACCTGCAGAAAAAACAGCCTCTGCGTTGCCTCTTGGATCAGCTCTTCGGCGACATCCTCAGGGTAAAACTTGGCCCTGAACTTGATCAACAGAGGATTGTCCCGCTTCACATCTTGAGCTGTCACCTGTGTTTTTTTGTTGTTTTTTTACAAGCAGAGGGATGAATAAGTAGGCACTAATTAGCCTCACAATAATACACAGTGGCAACAATTTACATCCTGAAAACTTTCACCTCACCCTCTTGTTCAGCTTGAGCCAGGTGGAGAAGCCTTTGCTGTCCTTATACTGAAGGCCAAAGAACCATGTTTCTCTCAGACCGATCGTCTTCACTATCTAAAGCCGCGAAGAAACGGAATCAAAGTCGCAATTTTTGTCTGCCAGACAATGTCTTTGACTGTTCTGCACAGCGTACCTGGTCAAAAAGCTGTTTCCCAGTTGTGCTGGGCAGAATGGCAAACTCCAGCTCTGCATCCATGGTTGTAACTCGGACATTTATCTGCCAGAGAAAAACACTCTCACTGAGATACAGGAGGAAATGCTCCCTGCTGTGCATTCATCTGTGTCACTGGAAAAGCATCAAGGAGCACGGAAAGCAACTGGGTGGAAAAAAAAAAGAAAAAAAGAGCACAACCAATTCTGCAGTAACGTTGCTCTTTAAAACAATGCTAAATTTCTTGGTTCGTTTAGAGCAAAAAAGACTAAATAAAGATGGTTCCTTACATTCTTCTGTTCAACCAGGAGCATCCAATCGCAAGAGGTTGGTGGGGACTACAATCAAAAAATGAAGCCCACAGTGTATTTTAGACTTAACTTGGTAACATGCGGTTCTTTCCTTGATGCATGAGTATCAATGATGGGTCAAAACAGTGACACCGTATAGAGTACATATTTGCAGTGGTTGGTTTAAACTGACTTGTAAAATAGCAAAAAGCAACACAGAGGTAAAAGTGTTTCCTCCATTCCCCACAAGCTTGATTAAGCACACTTCCATGAGAACCCGATTTGATTGCAGCAGTAACAATAACGAAGTTGTACACCTGACAGCGTCGCTGAGCACACTCTTCTAATGATTTGGCTACATGTGAGAAAAAGAACAGAGCGCTTAAGTTTACTGCTGTTTAGTTTGCACAGCGAAGACTCAAACAATAAGCTTCAATGCGCACAAGAGCACAAATGCAAATAATTGAAAACATCTTGTAAGATCAGAGCTTCATAAGAGCTGCACTAAATGTGCATCATATGCTTAAGAGTCTTGTAACTTTTACCGAAGAGGTCCAGTTGCCATTTAGAGATTTATACTGCTTATGAAGCACATGGTAAAGATGAAGACAATAAAAGACAGTTACTTACAGTTGACATTTGTATTTTGTTTGAACCTATAGCCAAAAAAAGGTCTTCAGAGAGGTGCTCGTAGTTGCCTTTTTGCTGCGGAGTCATATGAAACTGCTTGCAATACCTACGAGGATTATACTGAATGAGAATGGACCATTGTATTGTTCCCAAGTACTTTTCATTTAGTTAATCCAGTGGCAGCCCTGGCCCACTAGCTTTAAAGTGGCAGCCTTCACCCGCTGTCTACACGTTTTCTTCTTGAATCATTGAGGTTTCGACCTTGTATCGCTCCCGGTATCTCAATGAGACGTGATCTGTGTCTGCCAAACCTGTTTATAGACTGATACAAGTCATCGGTCACACCACAAGGACGTTATTTCTCATTAGCAGTGAATGCGGCAGTGCATTGCTCTAATCTAATAATCCTTTCAGAAATGTTCAAAGCATATGTTGTTATGACATGCAGTGTTTCGAGGCTTTAAAGCGAAGAGTGTTTGTTTTGCATTATGAGTTTCTCAGGCAGTCTGGATTATCGATCATATATCATCAAAAGTAAAATTCTCTCAGTTGTGCAAACATAGCTAAGTAGTGGAAGTTTGAAAATGGAAAAGTAATCCTTCTGCATTATTTAAAGGTCAGAAATATATTTTTAAGTGATTTTGTGACGTTGATCATTTTAACTCCTTTGTACAAATTGTCAGAAGTTGCTGATGTATCCCTTCTGCTGGAGCAGTGTTCACATTACACTCAGGTGGATTCATCACAATGTACTCATCAGAGCCTTGTTAAAGGAAATGAGCTTCCAGCCATTGTTCTCATGGTATAACAAGAGACGTCTGGCACTGCACACTTCCTCCAATATTGAAAATATCTCTCATAACATGAACTGAGAGATCCAGAAGGATTTCTCGATTAGTTTGTAGTATTTCTTGAAAACATCACGATGATGAGTCACGTTTTCTTCCCCTTATTTCCATAACCTTTTGATTAAACCTGCAACCAAACGAGAACAGTGAGCTCAGACTAATCACATGACCTCCTTGGTTGAGGTAAATTTGATTGTCCTGCCAACATTACAAAGGAAAAATAGTGAGCAATATGGAGTTTGACACCTGCAACGAATCAGTGTGACCAAAGAGTAGCACTCAGTTATTTAGGGACATACTCCAGCTTCTGGCTTGCACCTTTGTGGAGAAGGATTCATACTGCAGCAGCGTAATAAGCCCAAACACACATCCGAGCTTTGCAAGAACTACTTCAAAGAAGAACAGGGAGTGCTATCTTTTGTGCACTTTTCTTCCACAGTCACCTGACCTCAACCCCATCACACATTTATGGAGCCTTCATTTTAAGAAATGAAGCTCCTTATTGAAACTATAAGGACGGTATTATTTGTAAAGAAAAAAAAAACCCCTGTATGCTATGAAGTCTGTACTCCAAATTTGTGCTTAGAAATAGCAGTTTAGGTTCTGATATGTCCGCTTAGACCCAGTGCAACTTTGTAAGCTGTGTTCTGCTGGAAACTTGAGGCACTACCTTATTTATAACAGGTGGTGAACAATGACTGCATGATGATTTAGTTGAATAAATTTGTGATGAGTACATCTATCCACCATTTGAACTGAGTGGAAGGTGAAGGAGATCTGATCTTTTGTCACTATGTTAACAGAGAACATAGTCTATATATATATATATACACACACACACACACACGCACGCACGCATGCACACTTTCTCTCTTTTATATTAGCAATACATTTCTCACAGGTTACTCCTGAAACAGGGGGCTCGCGGCTCCACTCGTCTTTACGTAGGCACGGTTTCACGGTGCGGGCGCGTGCTCGTGTGCGCGCTCACCTTGGCCATTGTGTTGTTATCAGCAGGGAGACCACTCTGGCCTTGCGGGTAACTGAGCTGGCCAGCTGAACGACTATTGACTGCTGAACGATGGCAGACGAACAAGAAATAATGTGCAAACTGGAGAACATCCTGGAGATACGGTAAAGCTCACATGTCGGACGTAATTAATGGTAGCTTCAATGTTTGGCACGTACTAAGAAGCGTTATGTTTGCTAACATTAGCCGACCTGGGTAAAAGCCCCTTGGCTTCGCTTTTTGTTACTGAGCTAGCTAATATTAGCCGACCTGCTGTGAATCCTCTCTATAAACAGGTTTGTGCTATTCTGGCTCTGCTAACATGTTCTCGACTGAGTTGGCAGGCTGGCTGAATATGGCACATACAGGAAAGTTGTTATTAAACCGCATATTTGGACCATGTGCATCAGCATTCCAGATGTATGACAAGATGCCAGATGTGCGTTGCTAATTGTTACTGCCTGAAAGCTAGCTTCATAGCTTAGCCGGCTGTCATTGCTAAGTAGTGTTTGTTTGCCCATAAGTCTTCCGTGTTACAACGCTTTCATACAACAAGTATGTATAAATTAGAGTACACACTTGGACACAGTAAGTGCTTAAAAACCTACACAAATTCAATGCCACACTACAGATGTAAATATGCCTGTGTTTGCTTTTAGAGTTAACATCTTTAGCACTGTGTGAGGGAGACAACCTGAGAACTCGTGTCTTTTTCCTTGTGCCGCTGCCTGCAGGAATAAGACTATCCAGATGCAGAAGATCAAGTCCCGTCTGAAGATTGAGTTTGAGGCTCTGGAGTCCGAGGAGAAACATTTGAAAGAGTACAAGCAAGAAATGGACCTCCTGCTGCAAGAAAAAATGGCCCATGTGGAGGAGCTGCGCCTCATCCATGCAGATATCAATGTGGTGAGTGGGTACTGTTCTCAAGCAAGTGCTACTAAAATCTCAGTTGAACTTTCATGTGATTTCATAACAACATCTCGTGACTGCAGTTTAAGCGCAAGTGTTATTTTCACTATGAAATATGCCGTGTCTAGGTGCAACTGTGAATAGTTCATGCTGACCATATTACATGTGCATTTCTTTTAGATGGAGAGCACTATCAAACAGTCGGAGAATGACCTCAATAAACTCCTTGAAACAACTCGGCGTCTGCATGATGAGTACAAACCACTGAAGGAGCACGTTGATGCCCTCAGGATGACTTTAGGTCTGCACAGACTCCCTAACTTGAATGAAGAAGAGGAGAAGCTCTCCTTGGAGTCAGTACACACACACACACACACACACACACACACACACACACACACACACACACAAAAAGCACATGTAGGGCCATAACATTAATGCAGTAAATCACTGAATATTAATGACATATACTACAGACAAGGCAAACATCAAAATCTGTTGATATCATTTAATTGCCTTCCTGAGACGTTGCCGTCTAGATGCTGTGGGATGGAAACAAAAACAAAGGATACAATTCTTAGGGCAAGATATGAATATGATCTACAGTGTAACACTGCCTAAAGAACTTCAGTTCTAGTGCAGCGGGAATACACTGAATACAAATGCAGTTCTTTTTCTTAGTGTACATTTAAGTATCTGGCCTCACAGAATTGTGTGCTGATGGTGTTGCTGAAGAATTTCTGATGCATAAAATACTTAGCACCGTAGGGTTTTTGCTAGTTAGCTAATGCATCCTAGTCTACTATTAAAATTTTTACACATAAAAGGCAGATTTTATGACTTCATACATATTTACCCGTTCACCTAATACCTTTCATGTCTTTATAATATGTGTCCAAAGAGCCAGACTTTCTTGTTATATTTCTAAAGTGGTCTTGAGCACTAGTTCTCAAGTTTAACTTTGGGCATTGGCTTCTTTTTCACTCACTCTCTGTCGAGACCATAGAGCTGGGCGGTTAATCAAAAATTATTCATCAAAGTCTGCATTTACAGTTGTGAACATCTTGTTAAATTCTGTTAACACTTTTAAGTTGAGCATGTCTACAGTACAAACCTTGCCAGAGAACTGTGAGGGCAAGAACCTAAGTAAATAAATATTTGGTTATTAATGGTAATGAAGGTAAAATGTTCAATTAATCGTGATTTTGATTTTCAGCCCTACCTGACCATTTTCAGAGGAATTTTATTTTATCTTTTGCTTAAGTTCCTGCAGAGACGAGAGTTAATCTTTTGTTTCTGAACGCTGACCTTAGGACCTAACTCACGGGATGACCAGTGTTGTGTCTTGCATCTAACGGAGAACTGGGAAGAATCCATTTAAAATGGTATCTTTAGGAACTATTTTACTAACATCCAGTTCCTTTAGTTGAATCTATTAAAAAAAAATGTCAACAATAACAGTTTGAGAGTCATAACATAGTATTTTTTTTGCATGATGATTCCCAGCTGTTAGCCAAAAACTCGGCATATCTCAATGTGGTGTGCAGTGTGTCCTTGGACACACTTGGACACAGAAATTGGACAGGTACCTCTCGGTATTGGACAACGGCTTGCTAGCGCTAATAGTTTCACGTTCTTGCTAATTGTGGTGATAGCGTTCAATTCTGATAGCGAACCGGTTAAATTCTCAGCCCGGTGTAGTGCCGGCCAGTTCACCGCTGGCTGGAAAAGGCAGTCAACAAAGAAGAGCTTTGAATGTCCTTTAAAGAAACCCAGAGAACTAATCCTGAATACGTCTTAAAAAATGACCAGAACCAAACACAGTAATGAAACACGAGTATCTGTACATTTAAATTCTGTCCCTAACAAAGTCAAAGTTAACCAGAATCATGTTTAGTAGTTTGTTTGTTTTTTACATGCAAAAAAAAACAAGGTCTAAAATTGGAGCCTTGTGGAACACCTTCTGTAATCAGTTACTTTGAAACTGGCCCGTTCGCAAATTTGTAAATTTCCATTCAGTTAAAACGGAGAAACAAATATGCACCAGTTTAAATAACAATCCGTTGCTTCTGTTAGCAATGATACACCGATGTTCTACATTAATGAAGAAATGCAGCCGTTTTTTTTCCCAACACGCCTCAGCTTGTGATTTATGACCCAATGACAGCATCGGTTTCAAAGTCACTCTGTCATAGGGCAACAACTGTATTCGTACCTGAAATTTATTATCGTACTATCCATTAATGGAAACTGGTTCCTGTAACGGCATGCTGTTAGCTTTTTGGCAAATGTGTCAGACAAACGGCTCTGACATATTCACACACAACCACAGGATAGACAGCGATCTGGTAGCTGCATAATTTAAGTAAGGAATTGTGTTAAGGGGTTGCTGACAGGGCTAGAAGACTCGTGTATTGGGATGAGTCAATTCACAGAGAGAGCTCAGTCCAGCGCCATGCAGTGCTCACTGTATTTGGACGAGGGTAGGGAGGATCAGTAATGATATCCCAGATGCCCTTAAAATGTTCTAAGATTAGAAAGGTTTTGCTGTCACCGCTTACGAAGAAAATGACACCCAGATGAGACTGGAATGGTTAGCCTTTAAAAACTTGCTCTTGTTGCTTTATTAACTCTTTGCACTACTTTTGTGTGCAATTAAAGCGGTGACTGCTGTAGTTACAGAAAAAAAAAATGTTTTGGATCTGAAACAGTGCTATCTAAGCACGAGGTTCAAAGTCTTTTCAGGAGATCACATAGTTATTAAAGTCCAATGCGTTATCATGCGAGCAAACAGAGGATAGTATTTCATGACAGATTCTGCACGTTTCTGCCTGATCGTGAAAGTGAAAATGTAGTTTGACCAAAACATGGTGAACTTTTACAGTCACAAATAAGGCTATGGATGGCAGAGTAATGGTCTTCCTCTGACTTCTGTGACTTGGCTTGTTGAGTAGGGTTGTTGAGTTGTTAAGTCATGGGAGAAAGCTGCTGTGGATATTTGACCGATCATTAGATCGGTCAAATATCCACAGTGAATGGTTGCTCCCTTCCCCTCTCTGCAAACACGGTGGAGTGAATCCTTAAAGGAAGAACTGCAAGTGCTAAAACGCAGGTGTGAAATTTGGCATGGTCCAGTTGTCAGGCAGATCATTTCAGACCATTTCCTGGAGTGAATGTTGCTTCATTGTGGCCCTGTAGCCATCTCTGGTCTGCTGGATTTTAGTATTTAGTTATTTCTCTTTGTGAGACCAAAAAAAAAATCCCCAAAAAACAAAAAAACACAAAACAACTGATATTGAAAGGTGTCGTCTGAGTTCTGGTGACATCCCTACACTGTGGCTGGACAGCAACAGAGGAACAACTGTAATTATCTGTACAGACTGGCATGTTAAATCAAATGGGAAAATATGTTTAAAATGGGTGCCGTTAGGAGCTGGCACCTAAAATAGGGGGCTATTAAAAGCTGGCATTAAAACTCCAGTATTTTCCTCACGCACACACACTTTTAGAGTCTCTCGCAAATTTTCTTGTCTTTGTGGGAACCTTTAGACACTTAAGTGTTTAAAGGGCATTCTTGTGATCAGCAAGTCTGTTAGTCTGTTCAGAAATTTAGGGCTAATATAAAGTCCCCCATTTGTCTGGACTCTGGTTTCAGATGAGGGGAAAAGTGCTGGTGAGACATAAACTGATTTCAGGCTTCAAAAAGTCCCTTTTTATCCACGGCAGAAGAGGTATATCTGGGCAGTGTGTGAGCTGGGAAGTAGACTTACAGCAGCACAAACTGCAGGCTGGCGTCCACGAACAGTAGATGATTGTACAGTTTACGATGGAGGTAATCATAGTTAATGGTCCTAACAGTGCAGTGGATCCCACTTTTGGGCTAGGAAGTAAAGCATTTCCCAGATTTGGCTTCGTTTAATGTATCCTCGATATTTTGATTTATAGGATCGTGCTCCTGTTTTCAGCTTTGTGTTAGGACAGCTGTAGAAAAGCAGTCTTACAGTCTTGATCCTACCAGGCTGGTGATGATCAGGTCTCTCTCTCACAGTATGTGACATACCTGCCTACGCAAGGAAAAGCTTTCTAACTTGGAAGCACATAGGAAATACTAAAAAATACAAAAAGAAAAACAGTGGCAATTTGCTGTTGTGAAAATTTAGCAGACTGACATTGCTGGCAGGCTGGATTATTAATTTGGCTGTGTGTTGAGTGGAAGCTTAGATGATGAATTCATTTCTGGCCCAGGTGGTAATCTTCCTTTTCTCCTCTTTAGTGGCATGCTTCTTCATGTTCATCCTGAGTGCATCAGATACTTAAATACCAACTTAAGTACTTGGTATATGCAAGTTGTGACTTATACTGCTGCTGTTCTTGAGTGCAAGTTTTTCATACGACTCACCAGAGAGATTTATGATCGATGGATTCATGAGGGAACGTTGAAAGCACCGTTTGCTCCTGATTTTTGAGTAACGGTACTTAACAGTAATAGTACCCGCTGTAACTGTGTCACAAGTTGCGTTGGAGCGGTTTCTGAGAAAATGCAGTCACACCTCACAGGCCTGTGGGGTGCTACTGGATACTTTTTAAGAGACTGCGTGAGTGATGTCTTAGCACAAAAATGAGCACGCTACACCTCCATAATAGCAAAAAAAAATAAACTCACACCGAGTTATTAACGTTTGAAAACAAAAATGGCACATAAACTTTCAGTATGTGAATCTGTGTGTGTGTGTAAGTTAACGCTGTGCTTGCAAATGATCTTTGTTGTCCGGCGCATTCGGTGGATCACAGTCGTGGGATAGATTTCACGTCAAGTTTGGTGTGTGAATGCTCAAAGTTCTGCTCTGTCACAGGCTTATTTTGAGAGAAATCAGAGCGTAATGAAATTGGATATCACTTTTTTTTTTTTTTTTAAAATTAA